>WJFB01000095.1:0-47518 GCA_009870185.1 Pygmarrhopalites habei
TCCATCTCCAGTACTTCTCACTTGAGACTCAACTGTCCGGAACGCGTGTCGATTCCTTGTTACCTTGAGATGAATGTGAGGTACATAGTGTGTAGCTGGGAGGCTGAGGAGGAGTATTGAGCAAGGTGGATCATCCTCCGAGATACATAATAAAATTTCATAATATAATAGGGTTCAACCATCCTCCTTTTGTCTAACGATATGATCAATGATCGCTCTCTTTTGTTCTCTTTCCCTTTCGCTCGATTTTTTCTCAAGCGTTCACTAACATCCCAAAAGTTCCTCTAATGAAACACATGTACTTGTGTGGCAGTCTCTCTCAACGAGATCCAACATGTGTCAATGTCAAGGAAGCGTCTTTTCTTGTCTTTCATCCCTCTCTTCACACACACACACAATTCACATTAAAAATAAGGGAGAGAAATTGTTCAACTCCTCTAAGAATTGTACTGTACGAATGGAGTAAAAACAAAGCCGTGTTGGCCAACTTACAAAATGGTAAAAAGAGTTTACGGAAGTATGCTACTGAACTGTTGATTGTTAATTTTAAATAATTACTACTACATATTATGTAGTAGTAAAGGATGAATTTACATCTACACTTTGGTATTCACAGGCTGGGAAAAAAATGGTTCGAGTGTACAAAGAAATAATTGTTGAGAGTTGAGAAAAGGTGAGAAAAATGTCAATTTGAAGTGTTGCTGTGTGAGTGTGTGTGTGTGTCTGTGTAGATGCTTGTGTTGTGTCCAAGTACTTAATTTTTGACACAGTATCCGCGTAACTATATTTTGTATCGTTATTTATTATTTTTTATCTCTGTTTACCCGAGTGGCAGGAGACTGGGCAAATAGAAAACTTGTCAAAAAGAACCTCTATGTTGAAACAAGAGTCAAAAGTAAATACAGAGAGCATCAAGTGTCGTCAGAGTCATTCTTACTTAAAAAATCATGCTACCTATAGTGTGTGTGTGTTTGTGTGTATTTGAAGGATTTTCTGTAGTCGAGATGATGACCAATGCAATATTTCTGATCTGTCTTCCTTTTTGTGACACTCGTAACACACAAAAATACTCGATATGAGGGACAAGGAACGGGACCCCTGTTCTGTTATTAGTTTACAATATTATGTATTCTTCATTCCTCATGACTGATGTAACTGTGCGCCTCTCTGTGTGTGTTGGAAAGGGTCGTCAATATTGAGTAATAGAAGAGAAATGTGTGTAAGAAGGTAAGGATGTAACAGACTATTATTGGTTCTTGACTGACTGAGAGAGAGAGAGAGAAAGAAAAAAAGATACTATGAAGGCTCCATATTTTTCAAGTGTGTAGAAGGAGCTTCACATTTTTTCGACGATCACGATTTAACTACTGAACAATTGCGGGAGTCAGGGAAGAACCATTTGTGAAATATGTACAGTAAAAAGTGTCTATACACATTTTATAGACAGAGATGCTCACTCACACTCACTCTGATGCTCCTCTTTTGTTCTTACGTGTAACAAAAATAATAATTCACACACACACATATCCAATAAATTACAGTTTAATTAAGCGGCCGGAAAGCTCGTGCTCTGCGTAGACTGTAGAGAAAGCATAGTCAAAGATTCGTATAAAAAGAATTCATTCCATCATGCTCCATGTTCCTCTTTTATATTCACAAATAAATTCTCCATCCACACACATCCACACACACGTATACAGTATACAGACACACGTCTTTCAAGAATGACGGTAGGAATAGTGGCCTGATCCTGTAACTTTTTGATTCACCTTTTACAATATTGTACATGCGTAGGTACTATTCATTAAAATATAAAACTGTGTAATTTTCTTCATTGGATTGTAGATAAGCTCGGGTTAAGAAAGTACCTTGAGAACGTCCGGTAAATTTTTCATTTGAAAACAAAATCTTTGTGCTACACACAGGTGTGTAGTAGTGGACTGACATCATTTGGCTTTTGCGTCTCACACACAAATTCCATTTGGGATGAAATGGAAGGGAGACGAAATTATTTTTTGTGCATAAATAGTAAGAAAAATCCACACCAGACACTCTATAACTGTGACTGGAATGCTCTCTCTCTCCCCAGTGCATTTTGACTGGTGTGTATTCTGTGTGCAAGGATTGACATGAGATTAGCCACTTTTGCACTGTTTGTACAGACCCCCTGCTTTATGAAGTGCATATTCAATTTAGAGAGAGAGAGGATGGTATAGGGCGAGAGTAATTACGATCATACATTTACGCGTATGATTACATGAGGATGATGATTCAATATTTTAAAATTTTTTCCTTTCTTCTTTCTCCTCGTCTTCTTCCATGGGCAAAGCCAACATTTCTCTCTCCATCACATATCCTCCTCCCTCCTCCCTCCTTCAGCATCATCATGCTTACTCAAAAATTGACGGTGTGAACAAGTGAATCAAATATATGATGGCAGAGAGAGAGAGAGGACAATAGTCCAGAGACAAGAGTTTGTAACATCTAAATGTCCTACACACACACACACACACACAAGTGTCGTATGTACTCGTGTGTTGGAGGAGGGAAAAGTGGCTGGGGATGACGATTGAAATTTTCCGCCGTACTTGGTTAAACGTTGAAATACTTTGCACTTGAATAATAATAATCATCACCGTCGATTAAATAATATAGTCCCCCTGTCATGAATGCATTTCTCTCCTGGTCGTGTAATTGGTTCTTGTTCTCATTCCGACAGTGCAGTGGCAATGACAGTGGCAGCCTGGCTGCTGCTGCTGTCTTGACTTGGTCTCTTGTCACTCTCCCTCCCTGGGAATAAAGGGACTGTGGATCTTAACAAATTGAAAAATTGGATGATAACTATATGAAGGGAAACATCACACAACTCCCTCCCTTTCTCTCGTGTCAATGACCAATGTTCCGATACAGGCAGAGAGAGAGAGAGAGAGAAAGAGTCGGGGAAAAAATTAGTCATTCCTTCATCATTCTCTGATTATTATCCACTTTTAGTTTTTACTACCAACACTCATTGACCATTCCAAGAGCGACAGAGAGAGAGAGAGAGGGGTTTAAGGTAACTTTCTGGCCTTTCAATTTCATTGTCCTCATAAACCCGTAGACAGTAGAGACGTGTGTGTACTGTGTAGGTGTGTGTGTGTGATTCCACAATTGTTTTGAAAGAGCAGCTCTTCCCTGATTTCTAGAATTTGTTGGATGATTATTGTGTACTGTACATTATGCTAATGCACACGCAGTATTATTTATGAGAGACAGGGCTTAGGCTCGTGTAAATACCTATATATAAAGTACAATGTACAAAGGATTAGGAAGAACTCGAGAGAGTTTTATTTACACTTGAGACTCTTTAGACATGGCAGTGCGCTGTTATTGGTACGTGGTACTGGTGTGTGTGTGTGTGTGTAGGATTTTTTTCTATTTTTTTCTCTCAGCTGTGTGTACGAATCCACAGAGATGGAAGGAGAAAGAGTACAGCACCCATATGATTTGAGGACGAGGAGGAGGGAAGCCGGAAGATTCCAATTTATAAAATTTGAATAATCATGAAAGAAGAGTGGATGGATTATGAGCGAGAGAGAGGGAGAAAGAGAAATTGTCAGATATGTCAAGAAGTTAGAAGGTACGTGTGTGATTCTTTTTACGATGAGCAATGTCAAGAATTCAAGAGTGACACGATGGAAATACTACTTCTTCTACTTCTACTGTTCTTTTTTGCTGGGCTGCATAGTTTCAGAAAAACAAGAAGGAATTTTTTCGGTGGACAGTTATGTCAGTTTTTACACACTTTCGATACTTACCCATGTCTTTACTCCCGATATAAAAAGAGAGAAGGATGTTACCACCTCAACTGTGTGTGTAGTAAGAGTTCTACGGTCATATTAAGTTGCGATTATTGTAGAGAGAGAGAGGGGGAAGAGGATGGGAGTAATGATGCAATTTCTTGAGAATGCAGGCTCATGAGCATCGGCTTACAATTAAAATCTGTGTGTGTGTGTTGAGGGTTGAGTAACGTGGTAGCTGAGGAACATGTAATTGTCATATTATGTGCACTGTACAGTCCCGTGTATGACTAAGAAGTAAATAAAATCTCTGGTGTTAAAATCCTTTGCCGGATTCTCCCTGTCAATTTTCTTCTTCCTTCAACATCCTCCCTCCTCCCTCCCTCCTCTAGAAAAGGTGGAGAGAAGATTGAATGATGAAGCATTTTGACTTGAAAAACTATCTTATACTTCACTTCACTTTCCTCCAATTATTCTGATTATTGGGTAGAAGACTTTTACTCCGTCCCTTTTCCTTCACAATCCCACACACACACACTCACTCTCCTCAAGTTCAATGCTAAATCTCGACACTCACAAAATTTCCCTCAAGTTCAAGATCACAAATATTTCATCTTTATTCCCAGACTACAATGACTTTGTCTATTTTTTTAGACAATCTCCGTATCATGTACCATCGTGAGTACAGTAGTCAATTCACAAAAAATGATGTGTGAATTAATTTTAACTGTGTGGATTATTAACTTTATTCCTTAATTAAGTAGTTACTCAACCCATGAGAGGCTATCATCCTCCAGCAATTTATATACCCAAAGGCATACTTGTATGTACAAAACACGCATCTCGTAAGGCACACATCATAAAACATTGAAAAATTTGCAAATTGTGCAAATCACAATTTTTGCACACAGGAATTCCTTTACAACTTTATGGAAGGGGAATTTGGACTGTCTTTCCCGTGATGTAATTATGTATGAGGACGGAAGACATTCACAATGCAAATTAAAAGAATTGATGCAGTCATTGAAGAGAAAGAGAGTGAGAAGGGTAATTCACTGAAAGGGATTCACACAATTTGACTAATTGCATGGTTGCTCCGCTGTCACTGTCAACACCAAAGATTAAGACGACACTCTGGGACTTGTACTTGTAATACATGTAAATGCGATGATGATAGCCCATTTGACTTGAAAGTGAGACTCTTTTCGTTCATTGTACTTAACTACTCTTCACGTACAATTCTCTCTCTCTCAAGTGTCTTGGCTCTCCTGGATCATTGTGTTTCCTGCAAGAAGAGGAGAAGGATTGTTCCTCACTGAAATGGAGCTGACTCTTTCGTACACGCAAGTGTACACTACAGTATTCCATGTTCAATAATATTTGCACCCCAAAAAAGTACTACAACATGAAAAGGACAAGGATGAGAGAGAGAGAGAGTCAAGTCTGAGGGATAAATGCACACTTTATTCCTTGTCGTTTTACTTGAGCACCTTGCAATGGACGGAGGAGGAGGAGACAATGATGGGAGAGTATTAAAAGAGGCCGTTTAAGGTATTAAATAATATGTGCAATGTGTCGAGAGTGCATCCACGAAGGTTAATGCCTCCTTCCTTCTCTTGTAATTTCCAATCCCTTCATGATGCCTCGACTATGGGCTACCCTATCCCTATCTGTCCATACACATCTCTACTTTTTGACTTCCTTGCACATTCACAATTGCAACCCCCCTCTCAAAATGTTTGCACGGGAGAAAGAGGAATTGACCATACAGAAAAAAATGGAGACAGAGGGAGAGAGATGGATTAAAGATGATTTCAATATTCTGTTTTTCCTTTCTATGGCTCTGTCTCAGCATGGACGATGATTTAATATCTTTCTCATTATGTCAAGAACTCATCTACTCCTCCTCGTCTGTTGGAGTTGGAGGGACGTACAACACAAGCCACATGCCTTTTTAATTAACAAGTGATTTTGATCTCCAAAATATCCTTCCATCCGCATCCTCGCATCCTCCCTTTCATAATCCCGACTGTCCGTCCGTCTCTCCCACTTTGTATCAAATATAATTATTTTAAAACCTTCATTGATCCCTAATACTCTTTTAACCATACCTACACTCGTCCTCTCTCTACACTCTCAAAAGCTAAATCTATTATTATGTTTCAAAATCTCTTGTAAGTACACACACTCTTCAAAATGTATTGTGATAACACTACATGTAACATTAATTGATTCCTACACACAACAACAGAGCCAGGTTCCGGGTCGATGGTTGATTGAAATGATGTAGTCTCTCTCTGCCTCTGTGTATATTTAAGGTTGAACATTATCTCTATTCAATTACACACACACGCAAAAAATTGTAGAGGAGGCTTGTGGTCAGAAGATAACCGTTTTTCAAGTTCAAATTTATGATCGCCATTTTTTGGCCCCTGTTGATCTAGACAAAATATTTTTTGAGTGTACCTAGGAAAAGGGCAGGAAGTGAGAGTATATTCTTGAGATGCTAAATTCAACTTCATGCATTTGCATAATAATGTGTGTGTGATTGTACTGTTTTTTGAGGGAGAGCGTCAAAATTATGATGATTCTTTTTTTAAAAAATTGGGCAAAACAAGGAAGAGGAAGGATCAAAATGAGAAAAATACGAAAGAGGAGACTCTAATGGTGCAGAAGTAGTGATATTGTTACGTGTTAAGTTACTGTACAAAATCAAAAGCCTACCCTCTCTGTGTACGGTGTGTGTGCGTTATGAAGAGAAGAGAGAGAGGAAAACTTTCTTTGGTGAAGGGAGAATGTGTGGAGAGCTCACGAAGGATATTTTTCACTCGGCATGTCGCTTATGATCCATAAAATTCTAGCTAAATGTGCTCTGATCATGTGAAACAACAGTTGCGTCTTGAAACGGGTGTCATCATGTCAGAAGACACAATGTCTTCAGTGCAACACATCACAGCTAACGCCATTCTGGAGGACACCGAATAATTCATAAGCAATCAGCGGTACACACCAAACAACAACAACAACAACAAAATGCACTATCGCCTCATAAAAAGAACGGAAAATACACCTTTAGTAATGCTTTAGCATGGTCGTTCAGAAACGTACGAGTACTTAAAAATTATGAACTATTCGAATTTTTGTAAAAATATATTTATCCGTGTGTGTGATAGGTCATCTCTCCTTTCTGTTTGTGAGGAGGATAATCATTAGAATTTATCCTGTGTGTACAGTACTAGTACATAACTCTTCCTCCTTTAATTGATAACTTATTGGCAAAAAATGCGGGGATAATGAAAGTAGCGTCCGTTCTTCTTGCCACCGTTGCTTTCTTGACTTTTTAATCCCCTCCCTCCGTACGAAGAAGACACACACAATATTATATATTATATAATGTTATACTGTGAGTTATCTACTTGGGCTCTTGGCACCACTCCATCACAATTACAATTATGAACATGTAATACAGACCCTCTTAATCCTTCTCCTCCTCCTCATCTTCCTTTCATTAAGAGAGTTCAGGGTTACGCCAGTCTTTTGATACACAGACCCGGAATTTACTCTTTCTCTCTCCCTGCCGTACTAATATTCTCCCCTTGGAATGTGAGGTCGTTGTTTTTATGAATGATTTCTTCTTCTTTTCTCATGAAAAGTATTGTCGACTTGGCATACAGTTTTGTGTGTGTGTGATACGGAATAATCCCCCGTTCTGTTTCATCTAGTCTCCTCCAAAACAATTTGTAAATTATTATTAGCTGTCGTCGTTGTAGTGGTAAACAGACATTAAGAAACACGTAGTTTCTCTACACAATGGCCCAACACACACACACAAGCACACGCACAGGGAGAGAGAGAACAGGTGAGGCTAATTGTGAGCTCTAGTGACTATTAACCAACTAAAAAAAGTGAGGGGAAACGAAGGCTTTTGCCTTGTGTACAAATCTTATCTGATACGGAGTTGATGATGAGTTTAAATGAAATGAATTATCCTCATATTTCTCTGACCACTTGACTCGCCTGTCCCACTACAATTGTCTAATTGTGACCGAAAGAATAAACCATATGTCCAGCCTCATCATGATTTGCACACACATTGTATTAAGTATTGTGTGCCAGGTTTTGTACACAGAAATTATCTGGAATATGATCCACAATTATGACTGCTGCTACTGTTACGTTATTTCTCTGTTGGACTGCACCAATGCTCAAAACATTGTAAGAGTTAAATGTATGAATGTGGAGTGACAACAAAGGGGATTAAACATTGTAGGTTATTACATCTTTGATTGTATTGTCATTTAACCTGGAGTCCCGCTACCCACACAGGTATAAATGATGGTGTAAATGTAATTTGGCTAAAATGTGATGTTGTTCTCTCATTGTCGGCTCCGCTTCTTCTTCTCTCTCTTCATCCACACAGATTTTTGTGATTGTTGTTGTTGTTGTGGAGAAGAATGGATGTGAAAGAATATAATCGACTTCCGTACGAGAAATTAGTAACCCATCTTCATGATTGTGTGTCTGTGTGTGTGTCTCGTGTGTTGTGTGGTTTTTATGATATAAATAAGATGATATGTGAGGAACGGAATAATTGGAGAAATGTACACAGGTAGAGTATTCACATGTCCTCCAATCTTATCTCATCAATTATCTGCGAAGTTTATCTGGGATTGGCATCTTACCTTGAAATCTGAATGGAATTCGGTTAAGCAACCGTCTCTCTCTTTCTCCCGTCATCTGTGGATTTTGATGTGAAGGGAGTCCCACTCCACAATACAATACAGTGGGTTACAGTTGGCTCTTGTGAACAAACGGAACTAGAAAAGTCCAAAGATTTGGTCTGAGACACACACATAAGAATCGAGAGAGAGAGATCTTTCTCCTTCCTTCACCCAATCGCAAATAGCTGTTTTTGCATCCTCTTCCTTGTGTACCTTCCACATTCACAATCTTGTTGATACAGACTCTTTCAAATCACAATTTGATCGATGATCAATCAAGAATCGATCCGATACGATACGTCCTTTTCTCCATCTTTTATTGTTCACATGAGATGCCTTATCTACCTCTCTGGTCCTCGTCGTGATGATGATGATCGCCATTTCCTATTTTTATGTTCCATACATGTACAAACACACACATAGGCACAGAAAGAGAGAGAGTGGGACGAACGGTTACTTACTCTCTTATGTCTTAAGAGGGTATTTTCGGTTCATTCTTCCCAAGATGATACAAAAATAAACGTTCAATTATATTAATCTATCCAGAGTTCAAATTTCCCCTCTTTCTCTATTATCTCTATTATAAATAATGATGATACAGTGGAGAAGGAACAGTTAGTCGCCCTGTAATGTCCTCCTTCAACCTTGACTCATGACGAGAATACATCGGCGTAAATAGTAATATCTACACACACTTACTGTCGTCATTTGTCTACTCAGATTTGATTGATTTTTCATTAGGATATGAGGAAGGGCTCTTCAAATACATTTTATCAAAATACATGAAGATATGAGAAGAGGGTACAGGATGGAGTCAAGTGTGTTCGGAATCTGTGTTGTTGTTCAGTCTCTCTCAAAGACGAGGAGGAGGAGGAGAAAGAAAAAAAAGTCAGTGGAGTGGAGAACCCCCCATGGTGGGAAAATTTTTACTCAGTTCCTGATTGAGTTATTAGATGATACCGTAGCCATAAGAAGTGTAGTATTCCTGGGTTATGTGATATAATTATTATATCATGTGCTAAATCTCCCAGTTTGTCCCAGGATAGGCAGGTTAAGAAGAAGCTACTGCATGGCACGCACGTAGGTTGTCTGCCACACGAAGAATATCATGGTGACATCCCTGACACATCACCTTCAAGTACACAGAGCACTGTACATGTGGAGGCTCCTTATACTGATGATACGATGTGATAGGATGATAGCGGGATGAGAGTGAGATACCTGAAAATGTGCCTGTGTCAGAGAGAGAGAGAGAGACAAGGAGCAAAGGAAAAAGGGAAATGTTGAGAGGAAATTTTATTCAAATCAGCACCATGGATTTGTGGAACCACAAAACTGTAAACATGAACTACAAGGCTCTGTCTCTCTCTCTCTCATACATGTATAACACAGGAGGAATACTTTCATTCTTTCCTCATCATAACGTGTACAATATGTGATGTGATATGAGTTATGGTCATAGCGAGAGTCTCAATGTGAAGTTGTGGTTAGACAATTTTTTTTTACACACAAAATATCTTGAGCAAGGATGAAGGAAGAGGAGGGGGAGGGAGAGAAACAACGGGTAACTATGTAGTATGTACTCACTCCATCCTTTATTTTCTTATTTATAACATCACAACAACATTTTTTGAGGAAGTTACTACCTATATTTAAAAGTACGCGCACACACATTTTTGAGAATATACAAATTTTGGCTGGGGGAAGAAATCCTTCTTTCCTATCACTGAAAATCTGCAAAACAACGTTTGCAAGTGCAGGGAAATTGTGGAGACTCAATTTTAAAATACACACATATATCTACAACTACGAGAGAGTGTGTGGACTCTGTACAAATGGGCTTTCTTCTCAAGCAACCATCCTTCACGAATTTCCTAAAATAAATTCACTCACTTTGACTTCTTTTTTGAATTTGCAAGAGCGAGCGAGAGAGAGAGAATAAAATATATACACATGGTTTGGGTTAACTTTTGAAATGATGTATCTGGAGTTTGTGTGAATAATATGAAGAAAATAAAAAATATTTCGCAGAGTAATGTTATATTTGTTCAAAATGAACGGTCAAGAATCTGCTATATTTACAGATGCAGACAGTGGACATTCCAACAACTCATCCCGTTCTCAACTGTGATTAGATTTCGGAAGTTTTTTTTAATATGAATTAAATATCTATTAAGGCACTCTAATTGGTCATGTAATTAAAGCACGTGTAGCATATCAGGTTTTAATAGTGGAAATGTGAACTACTTCAAATGCAATTAATATAAGAAAGAGGAATGTGATTTTTGGGGGGAATTTGACTAAAAAACCTGGCATAGCCTCAGCCCTAAGAGGAGTCTAAGGTTAGAGCGTGTGTAGCAAAAGCAAAGGAGTTGGCTAAAGGGAAGATACATTGGGAAGAAGCGGCGGGGAAAAGAGCAGCGTTGGTTTACTGTACCTGTGACTGGGTAGAGACAGGTGAAACGTTTGCAGAAGGTACTCTGAGCTTTTGGCTATGTAAAGGGAAGGGGAGAAGTGAGAGATGTTAAAAGCGATCGTGGATCACTTCCACCGCACCAGTTCTTCAGATTGTCTCTCATGGACCGCTGATCTTGCGGTCTGAGTCTCGTCGCACGCATTCATTCACCGACCCACCGACACTTTTCCTATACTATCAACAGACAATATTGTCCTGTCCTCATCCAACCCGAACAGTTCCCCCACGACTCTCCGTCCACCAACTCCGTCAGTCAGTGCTCAACCCTCGTCAACTAACCACCAAATAAGGGACACCCCTAATCTGTGATTATTCCTACATTTCCACAATACATCCCTTCAAATTCACCTCATTTGGGAATTTACTAAATTGTGCAAAAATAAAACGGAGAAAACCAGAATATATTTTTAAAAAATTGTTGAACCCTGGAAGATGACCTGCCGAGTGTCAGGATAAAAGCCAGAGAACGGACAACCAATTGACATCCTGAATAAAAGTGTGAACTGTGGGCTATACTATAGTGAGTGGTGCGTACTTGAAACGGATTTTTTAAGAGCAAATTATTAAACCCGAATTAAAAAAGGGAGATCAAGTCGTTTGGAAAGGAAGAACCATCCACACCGGATTTTAAATAAGGTAAACAGTTAAAAATTTTAAAATGTGTGATTTGGTTTACAATTTTAATTTAGATTACTGTTAAACAGTCATTGTCAAATATTGTCATCAACTCATAAAAGCCAAAAGATAACTAGTGTTAAGGTCAGGGCATTGTGTCATTGTGTGTGAGCTTTACAGCTGGACTGAATTTGGTCAGTAAAGCACGTAATTGGATGAAAGGCAGAATTGAGGAAATGTACACACTCACATTTTTCGATCACCCAGATTTGTTGTGTACACAACAAACAACAATCACAAGGATTAGATTTATATAATAAAAAAATTAGCCAAGCTTCAAAATATATAGAGTGCTAACGTTTGACAATTGACGAATCCAACTCGACTCGTCTTGCTTCGTTTCCCCTCACACTGACCAATATCCTCCGTCACAATAACAAACAGTCACAAGGTTAGTTTTATTCCTTCACTCCCAAAACAGGAAAGATTTTTTTTGCAAACAGATTGTAGAGCAAAATGTGTATACAAGTACTATGTAATATATAAGTGGTATACACAATGTGTAATTCAAAGTTTTGCAATCTAAACGTTTATCTTGAACTCACTCCCCCACATTCTCTCAGCTGCAATGACTCTCTGTCCTGCATTGTTGCACTTGACCGAAGGGGTAACAGGAGACGAGGACCAAGTGACAAGCACGCGACACTCTACCATGTCTACCTTATATTATTATATAATATCGTTTCATACCATGCAGCCTTACCCTACAAAAATGTTGATAAAAATATATATATTTAGATTCTTAACATCCTCTTTTCTGTAGTTCACAGAAGAAAAAAAAGTTATTTAAAAAAGAAAAAAGAGGCCAGGTTCATCCAATCCTCCTCCTCCTCCTCCTCCTCCTTACAGAACTTTGTGAATAGTTTAGTATCGCAAAAGTGTGTGGATTTCATGGATAGAACGCACTCGCAAAAAATGGTAAATAGAGCACGTGGTCTGTGAATATTGGACCGTCCAAGAAGAAGAAGAGTTGGAAGGAGAGAGGAGTGTAATCAAGAGAGGAAATCCAAATTTACATGCACATTTGGATCAATTCCTCTACAAGTCTTTCTGACTCTCACGTCCTGTCCCGTCACGACCCATCCTCCTCAAGATAGACAAATAGTCAGAGGAACAAGAAGAGAAGAGAGAGAGAGAGACGGAGAAAAAAAATGTGGCTGTACTTTTGCCAGCCGAAATCTCTTTTCCCTAATGAAATAAATTGTTGGTCCTTCCTTCAGACCTGTAAATCCTGATTTTTGTAACAGTCATCTCCAAACTTTCCATATATTTTGATGCCCATAGGTATACGCACAACTCCCCCGTTTCTCCTCTGAGTCATGACATTGTCTTGATTTCGTTCCTATACTCTCCCTCCTCTTCCCTCACACCTAATTTCCTAAATAATTGGATGAAGCGGGAATAAGACAGATATAATATAAATGCAGCTCAGGGAGAGGAGGGCTACGTTACTACACAATAATAATAAAAATCATATGGTATTACTTTTGGAGGAGCGAGGGAGGATGACTCAGAAAAAGTTTTTTTTCATTGTACGGAAAAACAATGGAAATAGAAGGTAGACAGAAAAAGAGACAGAGAGGAGGACTGACCATTGCAATACTACGACACAGAGAGAGAGTTCGTAGTAAACAAGGGATAACGTGTGTTGGGTAAATAGAGGGAAGATGACAATAAGGAAGTAACAGTTAAAGAATAAAATGTATAGTAGTAGGTCTGTACGGCAAAGACAAATAAATTTAATACACACACACACACACACAGAAAAAGAGGAGAAAGAGGGGAGGAGGAGAGAGGCGTTGAAAGAAACGGACGACACAAAGTTGTACAGAGTGACATAATAAAAGTCAATGATTTGATACTTTTGTCTCCAAGACACACTCAGACTCTCAAGGTTCAAGTTGAGATCACAAAACAAAAAGGTTGGTTGACTTTGGGCTGAAATATTCTATATATGTGTTCAAATGTCATTAGCCGACTTCATCTCACTATCCTCCTGACTCTCTTTGAGAGTAGTACCTGCAGGAAAGTAGAGGGATCCGCATAATACAGATTTTGTGTGACAGGAGGAATAATAAAAAGAATTATGAAGATATAGGTAAATGATGTAACCCCCCACCCTTCGCCTCCATCTTCATCTGTAATACAGATTCTGTATGGATGGAGGGTAGATAAATATGTGCAGACTACAGACACAATTCAAGGATGCATAAGAAGAGGAGGAGGAGAGGAAGAAGAGTCTCTGTCTTGACGTTACCTGTATATTTAAAGACTGTAAACTAAGTAACTGGTGAATTGGTTGACAGTACGGGGAATTAGTGTTGATGGTGTGCTGTGCTGTGTGTGTGTACTCTGTGCTTCTCCATGGTTTGGTTACTCTGTGCCATCCCAAAGCCAAGCCAGAGTAACCAGGCAACCAGAGAATTTCCTGTTCAAATGTCGAGTACGTGCGGAAGTTACCGTTGTCTCTCTCTCTCCTCTCTCTCTCTCTCTCGTAAGATCTTCAGCTCTCGCTGATCCGTTTGAAAAAACACACACACCAACAACAGAGCACAGTGGAGGAGAGTAGGGATCCAAGTTGTAGGGAATACGTTTTTTTGAGGAAACCTCACCTTTCTATCTTGTTTTCGTCTTTGCCTTCCTCCCTCCATTCCTTACAGTTAGTATTCCAGTTTTTTCGTAAAACTGTCATGAGGACTTCGTTAGCATCTCATGCAGCAGCATCTCCCCCTCATACAGTCTATCATTAATCTCCTCTATGCTAATAATATTGAGACAAAACAGAGATTGTGGACATGGACAGGAGAATATTTACCTGTCTCTACTTTCACTCGAAAGAGGATGAATAGAAGTGTGGACTTGAGGCATGATTCGGCATTGTTGGAGATGATCACTTGTCTATTTTGATGTCTCTGCAGACAAGGGTGCTATATTTAAATCATCTTTCAGACTCTTGAACGTGACATTGAATTTTTCCCCATTTCTGTCGTCCCTCACTTAAATGGTGACGTGAAGAGAGTGACATAATAGATGATTAGGGAAGAATAGCGGGACTTCATATTATTAATTGAGCCAATAACAGTGAAAGGGATTTTGGTTTCATTTTTTTCCTGGTGGAGTGGAGCTCTGGAATTTCTTAATTGACCATCCAGAACAAAAACAGCCATCATCATAATATATTATGGACTTAGCCAGGTGGAACTCTCAAAAAATTATTGCCAAAATTCTTAATATCTATCTCATGCTATTGTGGTATTTACAAGCGTGGCAAGAACAAAAATGCGTACACAGATGATGAAAATGTTAGGGAAGGAGATGAGAAAGAGGGAATCGTACGCAATATTATCATTATACATATCTTCATTTTTATTTGTTAATGGTCTCTCTTCTCAACGATTTGTTATTTCCGTATAAGACATTTCTGTAGTAAAAGTTTTCTCTCCTCTCCTCTCTCACTCTTGTACTCACACCTGACCATCATTCTTCCTCTTCCTTCTATTACTGTCGCTGATACAGCAAACAAGACAGGCCGTCATCATCATCATTTGCTCCACCATAACTTTATAGTTTTTGAAGAGTACTGTTGTGTATTATATTACTATTACTACACCAGTCATATTATTATGAGGCCCAGTTATCCCTCCTTCGTCATAAAACTGGCAAAAAAGAGAGAGAGAGAGACAAACGTCCGCTCTCCAAATGATGGTGAAACAATTTTTGTGTGTTCGAGACTTGGAGGAGGAGGAGGAGGAGGAGGAGGAGGAAGAAGAGTCGTCAATTGTGAATTGACAAAATTGTCCTCCTCGCTCTCTTTCAATGAAGCCCTGTTAAAATGAAGCTAAAAACAATGAAAGTCATTACCGTTACCTCCTCTTCCTAAGTGTTTCAATTCCTTAAGCGGCTCCATTTTTTTCAGTCTTTAACTTGAACTGTCCTTTTTCATGTCTGTCTCCTCCTCCTCCTCCACACCATCCTACCATCCTCAATTTTAAAATACTCTTTTCTCACCAAATCCCTTCCTCAATAACATTCTCCAAGATATTGACAGTCGGCAAAACCGTTTTAAAAGTCCAACTTGGAAAATGAAACCATTTGACAAATTAGTTGAGACACGTCAAAATTAACATTCTAATTTATTTGAATTAAAAACCTTTTTAGTGGAGTCCGTTGTAAAAAGCGGAAGAAGGTAATCGGACAAATTGCAAAGAGAGTCGAAGAAATTTAACCTTACGAAAGCGGAAGGATTTTTCTTAAGTACGAGCACCCCCAGTACTCACGAAATGTGATCACACACAGAGTTAGCTGGATAAACAACGGAGAGTTCAGAGGGAATTTGAATGCTCATAATTTGACTGTGTGTGTTTTTCTGATGGTGTTCATGTATATTCGTGCATAGCCGAGTGAGTGTTGCCGAAAAATAAAATTATACACTTGTCTCACATTATGAGTTTCCAATTTGGGGAAGACACTGCTTAGCAACACACACACAGACACACACACAAGTGCATTCACAATGATGTGGAAGGATGAAGTTGATGACAATATACCTCCTGAGACATCAAACAGCATGGAAAATCTTCCCAGCACACATAGACACACACCGAGGTAGTATTTAGTATTTAGTTTAGCATGAATCATTCAGGAGTTTCAGTGTAGCAGAGACAAACAGTCCCCCAAATGTACAGCATGAGCAAAAATAAAGTGTAGCAAAAAATTATGTAATTCACCGAACAAGAAGAGGATTTACTACACATCTTCCCTTGTCCTTGTGCTCTTATGCTTTGCAAAGGTAGGGACTCAACATGTAAAACTCGGCAGAAACCATGACCGTTCTGGTGAATTCTTAGCCTTACGTGTGCCGCTCCTTCTCTTTCTCATTTGGTGGGGGGGACTTTTGGCGTAGACCAAATTCTGTTACAATCCACCATTACCATTACAGGAGGAGTGTGTGTGTGTGTGGGTATTCAACATAAATACACACACAAATATTGGGGAATTATGGTGATTTCCTCGCTCTTTTTCTTACTTAGTTCTCCACTCAGAGAGTGTGCAAAAAAGAGGAGACAACATCTGCCTAAAAGATTGCCACACGAAAAAAATGTTTTTTTTTGTAAAAAAGAAGAAAATGTTGATTCAACTGTCCATAATTTGTTGTTGTGAGTGTTTGTTAGCTTCGCCTCTTTTATCTTTATCCACACCAAATTATTGAACTGAATTCTTGGCTGGGGGCTCCAAACAATGCTCTCTCTTCAAACAGTTTGTATGGACAAGTGTCAATTTAAATGAATTTGCAAAAAGGGAAAAAATGAGGAAATCAACTATTCGTAGACATTTTTAGGTGGAAACGTGTAGAAAATTGTGCTTGTTGTTGTTATTCATAGATTTCCTAAATCCTGAATTCCTCAACTACAACTACAGGGAGGGAAGGAGGGAATGAGGGGAAGATGATAAAAGGAAGAATAATTGGTTGGAAAATCAAAAGTTGGAAAATAAAAAAGGGATAAACTGTAAAAGACTTTCATTGGGAGGTCTTTTTTGGAAGATCCTGTTCGTTTTTGTGGTATTTGAACTTGCATTTTTGTGACAACACAATAGAAAATTAATTTCTGGATGACTGGCTGTTTGTCTGGCTAGTCCCTCTCTTCCCTTCTCTTTCTCTCTCTCTCTGTTGTTCAGTCAGCATTATTATCATAAAAAAATTAAATTTTTTCCCAACAATAACAAGACACGTTGTATTATTTCCCTTTTGAAATTTGCCCAACTCTGATACGCCTCCCCGGGCTTCCAATGACTGAAACTGAAAAATCTGAGAAAGTTGAAAAGCAGGGACACAATGGATGATGAATGGAGGTCAGAGAGTGTGCGAAAAATGGACACAAAGAGAAAGAAATCGAATTTATGAGACAAAAAAATAGAGAATCCCTTTGCAAATTAAATTGTTTACATTCTCATTTTTTAATGGTGGTGGAAAAACGGTTTTGAGAGACACTCGTTTATTTATAATTCAAGATTAAAAGGTTGACAGTAATCCTGGCAGAGGCGGTGAGGACGGAGGAGGCTATTTAACTAGTCAAGTTTTGAAGATGGGGGGGGGGGGGGGGGGAATTAATGTGAGTGTCTTTAAAGGGGCATTTGCAAGTTCATCAAGGATTGTGTGCAGAAAAGCCAAATTGGTGTAAAAAACAAGCAATGCTGCTTAATGGAAGACACTAACTTGGCTGTTAATAAAAGACGAGAGGAAGAATGTTCATACCTTTGCTTTGGCTGGTTAAAATTTAGCAGAGAACCAGGAGCAACATATTAATGTATTGTAGTTTGAACAGTCGTCAATCTTCACACATTAAATGTTCTTTTCTCTTCATCAAATTACACTCTTTCCCAAAAACTCCTTTTCATCTTCTTCTTCTTCTCTTTCTCTGTTTCCGTTTCTCAAGCGGTCGTTTAAAAGGACTGGAAAATTAAAATGAGGAAACACTTATGCAAGAGTTGTATCTTTAAGCTGTATTTATCTTCCCTTTCCGTAATATTATTATCACCATCATCATCAACGGAGGATTGTTTACCCCGAACAAGCATTTTCCACGTTAAAGAATCATTTTTTCTTGAACAACACAAAACTACTCACAAAACACACATTACTTACACGTCCACACACAATATACATACACACACACATACACACCGACACGATGTTAGTTTAATCACTCGCTATTACCACCAATTTAAGAAGCCGTAAAAAGAAAGAGCGTCTCGTCCCATTTGTTTTTCTTCTCTGTTTGTCTGACTGAAATGAACACGAGAGAATTTTATCAGCGGTCAAAATTCTCTCTCTACCTGCCGTTTCCTTTTCCTTCCATGTTTTTCTACACATGGAAGATGTGGTGGTAATATCCTCTTCATTATTTATCCATTTACTTTAAAGTATTTCCCTTTCAGCGGAGAGGGAGAATCTCAGTGTTCCTGACCCTTCTTCCGATAAATACTTGAAAACAGGACAAGTTCATCGTTGCTACACATAGATTGCTCAAGGAATCGCTTTGACATTCTACAATTAGTGAATGCACTCCACAAATGACTCGTTAGAAAAAGATTGAAAAGAAACGTTTCCTATTTTTGGACTAGTCTTCAAATAGAGTGTAAGTGTTTTTAGGATAATGTAAACTAAACTGGTTAACTGAATTAAAGTCTTCCGTATCCACATTTTTTTATCCTTCACTGTAATTTCCAAAAAGGACCGACTGGGGTAGTCTCTTTGTGACCTTTCGGAATTTGCAGTTAGAATCCGACGCAAGTCATCCACGACACAAAATGTGTATGAATATAAAAAATGAACATTAGATGAGCTCAAATGAAGCAAAAGGGAAAAAAATTGACTCTTTACGTCTTCATTGATAACACACACACACACACACACAAGCACACATGGAAATTCCAGGGGTGACAGGGGGATGCTGACTAACTAGAATTTTGACGGAACACATTATTTGTGTGTGTGTGTGCGAGAGAGAGAGAGAGAGAGAGAGAGATAATGTATATTTATACGCAAGAGAAAAATAATTCCAAGAAAAAATCTTTTTGCACACACACAATGTCTCAATTCAAATGAAGAGTACGGAAAAAGATGTTTCAAGAATGAGCAAATCATTCCGTTGCTCTTCATTCTTGACAATGGATTTGAGAGGAGAGAGGGATGAAGAGTAAATTGCTGTTGTTGTTACAAAATTGTTATGGTTGTTACTTTCCATTCTCCCTCTGACTAAACTGTATCTAATTTTCGCATACATTTGAATTGTGAGAAACCCTCTTACATTACACCATCACCATTCCATGATGATGTTGTGTGTGTGTGTGTGTGAACATGAATTCATAAACAAGTTAAATATTATCCTTGTCCAATATTTTCATTCATCCCTCACTAAATGGAGATGTGTACCAAATTGTCTCTCCAGAATAATTTTTGATTACTCTACAAATTTTGTAAACTCATTAATGAGGAGGATTGGAGTTTTGAAAAAAAATTTATTGGATAGTGAACAAGATAAGAGAAAGAGAGTCTTGTGTTTTTTCGTACTCTCCTTTGTCCCTGTCTGTCTGTCTGATGTTGATTCCGAGTATTTATGTTTGATCTTCCGATCTGTCAAACCGATCTCTTTTTCCCCATGTCTACAGTCCCAAGTACTCTCAAGTTAAAAGTAAAGATGAAAAAAGAGAGTTGTACATATTTAGGATGGAGATTCTCTCTCTATGGATGGGATGATAGGATACAACCTATCAAATGTTGAATCGTTCAAGATCAATCTAAATGGAGGTGGTGGTGTGAAGTGTGAATGTTTTTATTGCCATTATACAGACTTTATTCTCTTGTTCACAATCATGTCAATGTTATCGTAGTTTTGTATCAACTCCTCGTTTATTCAATTCAAAGTCAGCTGGAAGAACTCCTGTCATACGGCAACAGGTAATTATTCTCATCCCTCCTCCTCCTCCTCCTCCTCCCTCCTCTTCATCATCTTCATCTTCAGTGTAATAATAGCTCATGTCTGCGCCATATTATACTCTTGATAAAAGCGATGCTTCACATTATACCGAATCTCAAGATTTTTTCACAAGATTACGCAACGAATTGTAGGATAAGTGTGTGTGTCTCATCCTACCATGCAGGAGGAGAGAGTCCATAATATTAATAATGATATATTTTGAGGCGATTATCTCCATGTTATCATTTTTATTATATTACTACAACCCTCCACGATAGTCCCTAGTTGTTGTCGTTGTTGTTGAGGTGGAATTTCAATTACGGGATCTCTCTCCACTCTACAATACACACACGTAGGAGAGAGTCATATTTTGTAATTATTAAGCGAAATGGAAAATATGGACACGAGACATTGAACCACACACCATTTTTATAATTATACAGTCAATAGATTTTTTTTAAAAATAGCAACCATTCCTTTGAATGTTTTCCTTGATAGGAAATTATTTTGTTGGGTACATATTATGCAAAGAGGGAGAATAATAAATTTGTCCTACTCTGAACAAGCTAATATTTGGTAATTACATGTCTGGATTTTTTACGCGAATTATTAATCACAAATATTGAGGGGGAAAGTGTATGTTGAGGAGGAAATGAGAAAGTAAATTTTAATAATTCAATTTTACTTTTACAAAAGGGTAAGTGAGACTCGCTTTTGATTCTATGACTTAAAAAAAGAGTAATATCCTTTTCATTACGTAATTATACACTACACACACAATTTAGTTCAATATTTTTACTTTAAAAGGATGGAAGGGCTGACATTTTTAAAAATATTATATAATCCAATATGGAAAATGTAAGGAGTACAAAGTACATACAATGTATGTATATGGAACAAGGGAGAATAAATGGGAGATGAAAATGATTAGGTAATTGAAACCAAGAGTTAAAGGTCAGCTCCTGTTTGTGTGTGTGTGCCTCTCTCTCTCTCTCTTTTAAAGTGAAGGGAGAATTTTAATTCCGAGTATTTAGTTTGGGAAATCATGATTTATTGTGAATGTGGAGAGAGGGTGACTCTGAACTTGACAAACCTACGACTTTTTCTCGTGGTTCAGTGCTTCCCTAAACGTTTCTCTAGAGCATTGTTCGGTAAACAGTTTTAATCTTGTTTAATGTGTTATTTTTCATTTGCATTTTCATCTTGGATCCACACACAGAGGGATAGAGAGTCTCATACTTTTTCTGTGGTTTCGCACTCTGTGTACATTCACAATCTGCCCAAAATCTCTGGTACCGTTTTCCCCAACAGAAACAGCAACAACTCTGATGACACTCAGTGACTCTCTGAGTACATTGTTTGTGTCCATACACACTGCACTTTGTGTAAGTCGTACAAGAATGTAGGATGAGTTTAAAGTCTCCTGATGGGTAGCTTTACTTTTAGTTGACAACTCATTGTCTATACATACAGACTATTACAGACCTCTCTGCTTCTATTCCCTGTCATTTCACTTTTAATTTAAATTCTCCATTAGCCTCTGTCTCTGTTCCTTCATGAGGTGTCATACAACCCATAGCCACATTCGTTGTGACAAGAAAGGAATTATTGAAAACAAGCAGTCAACCTGAGCATCTCTGTATAGGCAACAATTAAGAAGAGTCCACAGAGACGGAGTGTTGGCTAAAAAAATGCAAAGCCCTCCCAGCCACCATCACTCTCCGAGATCTCCTCAGTTACTGTCTCATTACAACACAAAAAAGAAAGGAACAAATGGAGTTCCTCCAAAACAATCCAATGAAAGGTGCTGTCGAGAGAATCTTCCTATTTTCTGTGTCTATGACTCCAGATGAAGACGATGATGAGATGCGGAGGAGAGTCTCATTCAACATCTTTCCTTCCGATTCACATTTCCCTTCCTTCTACCCTTCTTCAACAACAACACGACAGTTTAACAACTTTTTTTGTATTTAACTAACCTAGCCAAACCAACTCTTGATGATCATGTGATGTGAGGAAGAGGGGGAGGGGGTGTGATAAAATTATAATTGAACCCCTTATCTCTCCTTAATATATTACATCCACACACACACACTACAGCAAATGAAGAGGAGATGCAGGGAAATAAGAATTGAATGCATTCACAACCGTTTGTAGAATAATCTCTTGCGTGTGTGTGAGAGTGTGAGTGTGTGTAAGGAAATATAGGAAGGAAGTACAAAGTGTGGAGTGGAAATGGAGGAGACTCTGGGCTTTGTTTGTAGGATTTGTGTAGAAGGAAGATTGTGAGATATAAAGTTAATAGTGGAGTTAATAGTATAATGTACAATAGTCATGTATCCACACACAAGTCGGAGGGAAAGATGGGAAGAGGATGGAAAATAGCTTTCCAAATGGAATTTCGTCTATTATTACATTTTGCATTTATACAAATTCAGAGAGGAACAATAGAACAACCCATTCTTCTTCTCCTCCTCCTTCTTTTTCTTCCTTCAATGGTCAACGGCCCTTTTTCCACAAGGAACACGGTACAAGTCCAAGGGAAAAATTTGTGAGTCAGGCCTGTATCCACATTTTTTGTTATTATTAAAAAAAATTATTCAAATTTCACCTTTAAATGTCTATTTCTACCCATTTTTGTCTAAAGTCAAACATGCATCCAAAAATGGACCAATTTTTTTAAACCGATATTTCAGGAACACATTAACACAAAAGATGCTTTCCTTATTTACATTTCAATACGAAATATTGGCAGGGGTGAACAAAAATAATGATTTTAAGTGGTTACGCAATTTGTCGGTGACAAATATTGACCGAGCAGGAGGGACAGTTTGTGAGGGTCAAGATCTAATTACATTGAGACTGAGTAAGGAGGATGACGGAGGATGAGTGTGAAAATGCAGAGTGAACAGTTAGAGAGGAGACTGGCGACTTGGGACATTTTGGTGTGTGTGTGTGTGAGGAGACAATGTGGAGGTAGACTTATGCAGGGGAGGAAGAAGTGGTCTTAAAACGGTTCTTGTTCATATTGTGGAATGCAAAATACCAAATGAATTATATTTTTCTCTCTTCATTCCATAGAAATAAAAGGTAAGTCTGATTGTTGGAAGAGAAGCGTGAGGATTGGAGCGTCAAGGGTGAATAATTGCGTCAAGAAATCTTCTCTTTGTACAAAAGGCTAGTTGCAACGTCAGTCAGGAAGGAGAGAGAAAGAGAGGGAGAGAGAATAGGATAAAGTTTTTTTTCTCTTTGCAAGTCGAAACTCCAACAGCTCAACAGTAACAAAAACATGTAAAGGTAGGTAGTACACACACACAGGGAGTGTAAAGGCTCTTAGTTTATACCTATGAATGTATACTAGTAGAATGTACACGGGAGGGAAAAGATGAGGCAAGGTCGTCTTCGTATTTTGACCCTAGAAAATTAAGTTTGCAATTATTTACAAAAGGGACTCTTGTTCAATGTACAGACACTTACAGCTATCCAATTTTATTCTCCCTATTTATCCTACATCTCCACACTCACACACACACACGCACACAAAGGGATTTGTCTTTCTTTCTTCAAAAAGACATCCATACAAATTCACTAATTAAAACTGGGCTGAGCAGAAACAGATCTGCGAAGGTGTGTAAAATATTTATAGACATTTCCCATCCCTCCTTTTCCTAACACTTTGAACCAGTCCTAATAATTGTCATGTCGAATTGTGGTCAATTTAATTTGTCCCCGTGTGTCCTCAAAGGTTAGATCCTCCTTGACTATTTACATGTTGGATAGCATAATATAATGAGAGATAATAATGTGAGGAGACCAAGTGTGACGATGGGTTCTTTCCAATTTGATTTCTCGAGAAATTTCATGCCCTCCCAAAGTAAACTATTTTATTTAAAATTGACTCGTAATAAAACATGGAGAGATTGAGATCTGTTAGCTAGTACACACACACACTGAGTGTGTTGTTGTGTGTTTCCGGAAACCCATAGAACTACATTATAATGTGGTTACGTTAGTCAAACAATGGATTGGGAGTCCCAATGTCATTCTTCCCTTGGACTGTCTTTCTCTATCCAAAGAATTGGATTTGACGCACGTAGTTAAGGCTCCAGTGCGTGTAGTTGAGGACTTTTCCTTATGTAAAGAAGAAGAGGAATTTGCTTCATTTAAAATTCGTATAACGTGATGTTGTGTTGTGTGAGTTGGGGATTGGATAATGTGGGTTATATTTTTGTCTCTACCTATAAACACACAATATATTTATGACTTGTCTCATCCAAAGTCTCCGGAACAAAGTGACGGGAGGAGGGAGGGAGACTGTCGAACACAAATTGTAAGAAAATGTACACAATGGCTTTTTAGCATTATTGAATTGACTTGTCTTTCTCTATGTTATCCGTGGAGGAGAGTGTGTATCCCTAAATGTGAATCATTTACTTGACTGTCAACACCATAGACATGTTATGCAGATGCGGAAATGAAGAACGGGATACGAATCATTCTTCTCCCTCACTTGTTCACCCTTCTCCTTCTTCTTTTGGATTTGGCCTATTCTTGTGGGCTTCGTTGTGTCGTCATTCCCATCATCATCCTCATCCTCATCTTCACGGTTGACAATGACTTTTCCTTACGACGGCTTTCATCCATCCTACACTCTATTCTGCCCCGTCATTTCTGTGGATTGTCCCCACTCCATTCTTTCTATCTCTCTCCACTTGATCTCACTTTGTCTACTCTCCATCAGTCTTTACATTCTGTTCGGGCATATACAGACCAATTTGTTCATCTCCATTTTATTCCCTGGGAACCTAATCAACACACAATTTTCCTCCGCATCCTTTTAAAATTATTCCTGTAGAAGCATGAGAAATAAAATATTCTAATGTGCTAAAGACAACAAAAACAGAAAAAAATGGAGTAAAATTTTGTATGTGCAATTTAAAAGATACATTGCGAATTAATTAACGAAATAATTTTTCTGAATCCTTACCTTGTTTAGCCTACCCGCAAATACGATTTGTAAAAGGAGGAACTGTAAATTTGTTGTGGTTGATTGTGATTGTATGTGTGACGATTTTCACCTCCTCCTCCGGGATTTGAAGGAGAGTCGGTAAAAAGTGAGTCAGAGTTATTGTAGGGTATGAAGGTACAAGTCATATTTATTCAATTTCTGCATTTGACTAGTACACACACACACAGAGTACACATTGTGGTGGTGGTATAAAAACCATCTGAAAATCTCATCTCTCTCTCTGTGTGCCTGACAAAAGGTTCCGGTGAAGTCATTGTTGTGTGGGTTTTGTTCTGGTTGTTGCAACTGTGGAGAAATGAAATGCTCAAATTATTTCACTCTTATATTTGTATACTCGACCGTCTGCCAACATACAATGTGTACACATTTATGCATAATAATATCTTAATAAAGAAACCAAGAGGAGTCACACTCACACGGAGATTTGCTCCATTCAATTCTCCTTGTGTGTGTGCGTGTGTGTGTGTGGGAATGCTCAGAGTAAATAAAAATACAATGACATAATAATAATCCCTGCCCTGTTGTGGATGGTGGTCGAACCGAGACATTTAAAAAGCAAAATCCTCATGATGTTGGCAGTTTCGTCATGATGTCTATGGAAAAGAGGAGGAGGAGAACATTGTGTGTGTGTGTGCACATTGTAGAATGTTAATATGTGAGATTGGATTCGGAGGATTTGAGTATATAGATTACGGTTACAAAAAGCCAAAGAACGGCATTGAGACTACAGCTCGAGAGAGAGAGAGAGAGAGAGAGAAATGTTGGCAATGTTTGAGTGTCCATGCTGTTGACTGTGTACCAAATAATACAAATATTTTTCCCATTCTATTTGTGTGTCTTCCTCCCAGTGAGTCACTATTATACAAATTATATAATGTGCTTTTCTAATTGTGATTCACACAGAGTGAGAGGAGAGAGGAGAGTACGTGCTGGCCGAGATGCTGCGGTTATTTAAGACAACGGGTTGTTCATCCTCAAGGAAATGGACCGAAGCCATCCGAAGTCATGCTTTGCTATTTTGTCTAGTGTCATCTTTAATAGTACCTCAATGTCTTTGTCAGGTGAGAATTGAGTCAAACTCATTTTTACTATTAACCTCCATTGTTGTCTCCGTCCTCAGACCATCCTACAATTATTTTTGCTACTATTTGTTAACACAACACAATAATTACACATGTATTTTGTAATTGTATTGATTTTCATTGTTCATAAGAGAAATGAAAGGGAAAGAGGGCTACGTAGCGCTATGGTACGTAATGTAGGTGAGGACAGGACTTTTCATTGTTGTCGATAACCTTCTGACGATGAGTGAAACGTCCAGGCGAGACACACACATTTGTATTTACGGTAGATCGTTGATTTTTAAAATTTTATCTAGTTCTGGTGGGTTGGTTCCACTCTTCGAGATTTTAGAGAAGCTCCCCCTCGTCAAATGTACAGTCTATTAATGCATGAACTCAGATTATGAAAAAAGAGATCCACACATCGAAAGTGAATTGACACAGTGGTGCGTGTACATTACACCCATCCATGTGTCTTTTCACTTGATTAACCTTTTGGAAGCGCAACGAATGAACATGCAACAAATTAGAGGAATTAGGTCAATCAAAAGTGCAGCTGGACGGTGGTTGCATAAAGAACAGGATTTTTGCTAATTACCTCATCCCAAAATACCCTTCTTCCTTCCCCTCATTCATCCGAATGAGATTTGGATCCAATGACAGAGCAATGATAGTACTAGTGGCCAAAAGAAGGATTTGATACAAAAATAGTAGTAGATCATGGTTATTTTTTGAACTAATGACATGTTAATTAACTATGTGAGGTCATTCAGCGTTCAGTTTTGAATTATGTAAAAATTCCTGATGGGCAATTAAAAATGAGAGGGTAAAAAGAATTGAGTGTTCAATTGAATTTGTTAATTCAATGGCGTTACAACAGGTCATAATTATATTGTGAACCACAAAGTGTACAGAATCTAGTAGTAGAAAAGGTAAATTAATTGTGATTGTGTGTTATAATTGAAATGTAGGGAGAGACAGGGCTAGACGACGATGTGACAACCAATGAATTCCTCACAACCTCCTCCTCAGTGACCCCAGTAAAATTATCGATGACCTCAACGGGTTCTTCAGTCTCTTCATCCTCCTCGACATCCTCTGTTCGGGTGTCGACAAAGGAGCCAGTCTCCATGATCCCATCCAGTGGAGGTGGACACAAGTCAGACAAGTCCGCGTCTCCTGTTTGGAGAAACAATGCATTTGAGATAGGGAATCAGAGTGTGGGGAGTAATAGTAGTAGTGGGACTGGTGGTTCCAATCATCTCAATCCAAACAACAAAATGAGGAATGGACTGGTCGTGGACACGGATAGTGATGACGATGAAAAGGAGGACATGGATGGGAAGAGTAATTTTCCAGAGTTGAAAAATGAAACCAGGGAGGCTCTACAGGAAGAAGGGAGTCATCATCAACCGGTAAGTCTTCTTCTCCTGACAGGAGATTATTCTATTCAATTTACATGTCCTCCTCTCCACATCTCTATTCCCTATTAAAATTGTCTTGACATTTTTTTCCAAAAAGTTTTTTTCTACCTTCGCCTCTACCTCTCTCTGTATTTTTTGTGTACCAGTAAACTCATTTCAGACATTTGTACCAACCCATAATAATATTGTGTGTACCATATTTGATCCTGTAAACTTTTGTTTTTCTCCCCCCTCTCTATTCACAAGATGAAAAAGTGAAGCTCATGTATTGTTTTCATTCACTATCTTTCTTTGTACGTCTTCGTCATTTCCTTCAGCCCTTCTTCTCCCTCCCTCATTAAATTACATGCTGGGTGAATTCAATTTTTTTTCCTCTCTCGATGTGACTTGTGCATGTTGTGTGTATGAAATGTTCATCAGGTCGTGTTTGTTGGTGGTTCTGGCTTCATCCCTCCAAATAATTTGAGGGCAAGGCCCATTCTGGAAGCGGATCCATTGTGGAATACTCATCCTCTGATTGACACTCACTATCCAGTCCCCCTTCAGTCTGCCTGGGATCGAAATTACAGAAATCCTTTCAACATGACGCGTGTTCAACGTAAGTGACATCCCCAAGAAGGGAACGCGAAATATATCATCCACATCCTAATTATATCCTACACCCACACTCCACCACTATTCTTCAAATCCACTTTTGATGATAATCTGACCCCCTCAATTATGATTATTAAAATTTTGCATGAAACCTTTTTTCTCTCCAGATATTGAGGCAGAGTGTCAGGATGACTTTATGAAAATCCGAGTGGCTTTTAATGGTTCCTTCAATGGACTCGTCTACTCCTCAGGTATGATAATATTCAAAAAGAAAAAAATATGCGAATTATTGACAACTCTCCGCATAATCTAGATGAACAAAAAAGATTGTGGCACTTTGGAAAAAAAACTCATTTCCTACAAGTAAAGGGAAAGAAGGGGATAATGTGTCACAGGTTCTATATAGAATGATGTACTGCTATCTTGAGTTCTCTATGTATAGGAAAAAGAGTAAATACACAACTCGGAAATTGTACTCTTTCTGTCTCTGCATTAAATGATTATTACATATATTGTGTGGTGATTCACTCTAGTGGATCAAAGCACGAGGAACTAATAGCAATAATTAATATGGTCCATGTTCCACCGAAAATTACATCTTACTTCTTCTCTGCTCTTTCGACATCCAACATACATACACATCCTCACATGAAATGTTTCTAAGTTTATTACCTTCTCTCTCCCGAATGAATGTGGTGGAGGGAGGGAGAGGGGGTAGTAAATACTAATGTTCATAATGGACATCAGAGAGAGAGAGGGGAAGATTGCATGTGCTGGTGTGTTCATCACCGCGTAAAAATGGAAGCACGAAACAAGAGCCAGACACTTTACCTATATATATCTCTCTTCTTCCTCTTCCTTCATTTAATAGTATTACATTCAAAAATTCATATATTTATATGAATGATGTTTCATATACTTAATCTTCCGCTTTTGTGTGTGTGTGTGGACAAGTCTACACATGTTGTTAATTACAATAGCCAAAAAATTTTTGCATTTACATAGGATGAGAGAGAGAGAAGTCTTTCAAGTTAATAATTTCTATGAACCATTATGTTAAATGTACTCGGGCACTTGGACTTGGTTTTTAATGTGGCATTGCATTATATTATTCAACACTGCGAGAAAGAGAAAGAGAGAGAGAGAAACGTGCAGACTATATTTATACAAGTCTGAAGCAAAAGGAATGGGTTCAAACAAACGATTATGAAAGGAGATGAGACAGAAGGGGTGAATAGGGAAAAGGAGACTCAATAAAATGTTCTCTTTCCTTCTTATGCACGTTATGTAACGTGTGTGTGTGTGTGTGTGTAGTTGTGCTTTCTTTTGAATGGATCAAGAATGGAGCCGTTAGGACTCAGACTGAGTAAACGTCAGTCAAAAAAATACCGTGTGTTCTTTTGAGACAGAAACGAAATGTAATAAATAACGTTAAAAGTATAGGCGGGGTTCCTGGATTCCTCCTTCTCCACACATTTTTTTTCCTTCTTTCTCTCTCTCTCTCTCTCCTTTCTGATACTAATAAGTGGAGGTAAAAATTTTTATGAGGGTACACACACAAACACAGAGATCCCTTCATTTTGGTGGTACATGAATGTGGCTCAGAAAAAGACTCGTGTAATTGGTCTTGACAGTTCAAATATGAAGATAGGTGCAGGTATTCCATCCCTCTGATGATGAGAGTGTCTAATTTGCGTAAACATGAAAACGAAATTCTTGTACAGACTTGACTTGGCACAACTTCCTCCTTGAAAATGTTGAGTCGTAAAATTCTATTGTTCTTCAAAAAGAGGAGTCATTATTGTATCTCTGAGTGCTCTTAAGACGTGTCTTTGTCTGGGGAGAGGAGAGGGAATGGAAAGGAGTAGGGATAACTTGTTTGGGAATTTAAAAATATACCTGATTTAAATATATGTGTGAAGGATGTTTGTTGACTGAATGCAGGTTATTCGTACGATCCGGACTGTGTTTATGTGAACGGGACTGGGCGAGATTATTATGAGTACCTCATCAGGCTGAACCGTTGCGGAACTCTCGGAGCATCTAACCATGTAGAAGGACGGAAAGAACCTTCCGTAAGTCAATCATCAATGATCCTTCTGTAGTCACTGAGTCCCGTTCTATTTACTCATACTTACACCTCCTCCTCCGATTTATTCCCAAATAATCACATTTCTTTTAAATTTACCCACATTCAAAATTTTGATTGTTGTCCCCTTATGAATGTCCTAGAAAAATTTCATGTGGAACACAGTCACTGTTCAGTACAACCCCATGATTGAGGAAGAATTTGATGAGCACTTTAAAGGTACTTAAATACTTACGTACTCCCATTCTTGAATGACCCAATGACATTTAGCTAAATAATTATTTGTACATTTTTCAAAAAAGTGACCTGCGAGTACGGCTACGATTTTTGGAAAACTGTCACATTCCCGTTTCTGGATGTCGAGTAAGTTGCATAATTATTTTTTTATTAGAATTACTCGAAATCATAATATTATGTAACACACAAAAAATTAATGTCATCATTTTCAGGGTTGCAACGGGAAATCCAGTCGTGTTCACTCTGACCCCACCAGAATGTTACATGGAAGTTCGTTACGGATTTGGAGCGACGGGTACCCGGGTAGGAGGACCAGTCCGTGTGGGTGATCCACTGACACTCATGTAAGTCAAACTTTGAAAGATATTTTTATTGGATGTCAACTCGACCTTTACCCGTTAACTAAAATAGTGTAATAAAAACATGAATTTTTTTTTATTTGGTTTGATGATGACACAACTCAGGATTTACATGAGGAGTCAGTATGATGGTTTTGACATAGTCGTCAATGACTGTTACGCGCATAACGGGGCCACAAAGCGAATACAACTCATCGATCATTATGGGTTAGTCGACAAAGATAATATTACTATATTCTTTAAGGGTAGTTTACTTCTCAATGAAAGAAGAGAGAGGAAAAAGGAGTGGATGTATTCATTTATGGCTTTCCCTTCACTTCCCCTATATTTAACTCTGTCATTTCTGGTGTGTGTGTGTGTTGCGTGAGAGAGACATTAAATTCAAGTAGTGTCATTCTCCTGAGATGCAGAGGATGGGTGCCAATCGAGGCATGTTCATGTCAAATCATGATATCTATTTTGACAAGTGATTATCTGGTACAATTTTTGAGTTTGAGATTTGGATCCGCGTTCAGTTTTTTTAATTGAGCAATATTCCTCGTAATGTTTCCGGCAATGTTTCCAATGTCTTTCTTTATTCCCTTCTTGAGGGTTCCATGTTGAATTGAGAATGAATGTTGAAGATTTTCATTGCATAAAACTCATAAATTATAATATTTTGTGTATTTCAGCTGTCCAGTTGACTCGAAATTGTAAAATCAAATTTTATACAACAATTATTGAGTATTGTATAATCGATTTTGTCTTGTAATTTATTATTCTCAATTCTTTTCATTTTCACAGAATGAGTCCATTTAGAGGGAAATTTTCTCACACGAACGTATACGAGACACAAGTATTTGCATATTTGAAGACGTTTAGGTAAGTGGTATTGTTTTTAAACAAAAAGACTCAAGCAATTTACGACTAGAAATTAAAACGGAATTTTGTTGTTGTGTTTCCAGGTTTACAGGTAGGAAAGAAGCACTCAAAATTATATAGAAAGGAGACAAGAAAGATTAGGATGAAAATGTTGTTATTTTTTCCAGGTTCACCTGCTCTGTACATTGAATGTGATGTCCGAATGTGCCATGGACAGTGTCCCGTTAGTCCAACTCATTTAAATAACAAAAGTAACTTTTGAAAATGTCAATTGTCAAAATAATTTTGATTTCGCTTTGTACAGAGTCAACCTTGTTATTGGAGGAATGTGAAGAACATCCAGAAAAGATCGGTGGACGGGTACGGGATAGAATCTGAGAAGAATGGAACATTGTCAGAGAAGACGAGTTTATTCCAAGCACTTCGGGTTCTTCAGGAAGATGAGGAAGTGAACTCTTTCAAGTCTGATGACGTCAATCCTGAAAGTGTTTGTCTGAAAATGGGTGTCTTTACTGCCATAATCGGTAAATTATAATTTTCACTCTCAATATTTTCTCCCAATTACAAGGCATTTTTGACTTAATATTTTTTGTTAAAAAGGAGGAGGAATGTTGGTGTTAGTCCTTTTGGGCATTGCTTCCATGATTCTTTGTTTCCGAGTAAGTCATTTTCATTATTCCAACTAAAAATCTTTTAACGGTAATTGCTACAAAACACATTTGTCCCTCAAAAAATACAGCTTCGAAGGATTAAACATGTGAATGAGACGGACTCGGACATTCTTCGCCCGTATTCACACCATGCAAGTCATCACCATTGGTCAGCCACCTCTTCCATAGCTAAACCCAGAGTGTCCTAAATAAATTCAATTTTTAAATAATTAGGTGTAACTCTTTTCCCCGTCAAATTGTCTTAAAACTGACCATGTCCTAAATACATACGGCACATGAGCGTATGTATTAAACTGGCCTTAAATGTACAAGTTAAGTTAAATAGTCGTAACTACTTACAACACAAAATGTGTTTTTTACAAGTTATGACGAAACACAAACTACCCACACAGAATGGTAGTTACAAAATTATTACAATATATTAGTAATAGAAATAGATGTAGTATTATGAACGGGGGTATTATGAACCCATGAAGAAAAGTCTTTTTCTGACATGGTATGCCCTACTCAATGCAAAACCACAAATTGAATGGACCAGTGCTTTCACTGTCTACAGAATAGTGTCTCACACAAAGAAATTAGTCCACAGAGAATAGGATAGGATGTAAAACTTATAGAATAGATTAAGAATGATTTTTTGTAAATTTGTACATAGTACTTATCATGAGGGACTACAAATCACAGCACATATTGTATAAATACAAAAAAGATGTGTGTGTTCTACATGGGGGGCATTTTGGTATTTCATTCCTACAATTAATTTACTACGTTTTATGAGACACAATTATTTGGTTCACAAAAATTTTTACTAAGGCAATCAATTTTCTATCAATGAAATCCACAAAATAGAAACTTATTCAATTGGAGTATTGGTATAACTGGTGAAGGGTCTATCACATAAACATCTTTTTAAATTTTCTTCAAAACTGTACATAGTTCAAGAGTAGGGGGGACACTACAGAAATCTAAATCTCAGAGACAGAGAGAGGTAAATAGAGTAAAATATGACGTTAGGTGCCAAATGTTCAGATGGGTGTTGGCCTTTTTATTAATTTCATACAGTGGTGATTTGTGATCTAAATTTAGTTGGTATTTTGTCTTATGGTGGAATTGTGGCAAGGTCAAATAATGGCGGAGAAGGGTTTCATTTCTTTGGTTTTAAATTCACGGGTTTCTCTCTCGCTTCTACAAATTGTGATGATTTTGGTGACTATGCTGTATGTCTTTAAATGTAAATAATGCCTTTTTTTAATCCTACGGAAAAATTGTAAATACTGAGTTATAACTACTAGGAATACACAACATAGACTACTAAAATAGTCGTTTGAGTGGAATTAAAGTTACCCACACGGAAAAAAACAAGTACCTAAAAACAATTATTGAACCCTAAGCTTTAAACATATGTTGATGCAAAAACTTTTAAGAAGAAAGGAGAGCAAAATGTATTAATAATTAAAATTAGGGAAAATCTTAAAATGTTGTAAACAAGAGGTGAAAACTATTCAAAGGACAAATACAGCCGTACCATAAAATACTTTCAATATTAATGTAAAAGTAGGTATTTTACTACTACTATGTATTTTAGTTACTCGTGTCGTTGTTGTGTTATTGTACTGCTACTGTGTGTGAGTGTGTGTTGTGGCTTTCAATCTTAACTTCAGCTGTAATTTCGTGGACTACATGAAAAGGTGTACGTGTGTGTGTGTCTTATCCAACTGTGTGAAAGTTTAATAATTGTCTTAGTATAGACCGAGAGTGACGTTTCCAGTAAAAATCAATGCTAAAAAATATGAATAAGAATTCTTTTAGTAAATAATAAGCCTAGCTTGTTGCTTATATAAAACAAAAACCAAATCTACTATTTACAAAATACAGAAAAATAAATAAATATAACAAAAAACATGATGGAAATGAATGATGTTTTTTATGTACTGACTTTTGATGGAAAAATATATAGTACTAATAAAAGGACAAATTAAAAAATCTAATTCACACACAACTAGACGATTTTTCAGTGCATTATTTCTGGACCACTTTCACTCACCCCTCCGCCCATATGAATTGGGAAATAAAAGAAAGCATGTGGAACAACCACTCTCTCAAATATACTCATTCGTCATTTTATTTACTATCTTTTGTGGTAAAGTAGTTTTATTATTTAACTGTACATTTAGTAACGAATGTAATGAATTTCATTTCATGAATATGTATGTGTAATTATAACAATAGATTTTCAATTCATCAAACTGATGTATGTATTTTCTTCTCTCTCTCACACACGCACTCACACAATATCCAGACTCATCATGTTACCTAAAATACAAACACATTTTTGATTTTTCTCCTTTCCATCCACTCTGTCTCTCACTTTCGCACAGACACTCACAAAAAAACACACTGTATCTTCTTAAACCTAATTAGTAGTTAATATAATATATAGTAACATTATTCATTTCCCTAAGATATTTTAGTTTGGATTTTACATAATGTTAATGTGTCAAACACACATCGTACACTATTTTATATATAGATATATATATATATTTCGAAATGTTGATTAAATTGTATCCAGCCTCCTAGAAGAAAGTCTTCTAGGAAACCATTGTTAAAACTCTTTTATTTTTCTCTCTCTATCTCTCTCACTGTACTTCACACTCTTCCTTTTATTTTGTCGTCCCGTGACGTTTCGAAATTCTCTGTAGCTATATATAGATATCATATAAATTATTGAATGCACGCCGTATCTTTGTCGTGTTCGGACTCGTATGTAGTGATAGTAATAATAATAAATTGCAGGTATTCCAAAAAAAGATAGTATAGTAATGATCATCATCAATAATAGTTATGGCTACATGATTAACGTAGTGGTTAGCTACTTGGTTTCTCATTATATGTAAACTGGATTATAATTCCCCCTGTCTTGTCTCTCCCCACTTACGGTATTGTACGTACACACAAATGTACACTGTAATTTTCATTGTAGAAGCGATCAAATGAGAGCAGCCGGACTTGAATACTCTAAAAAGTTAAGAAATAATATAATAATGTGATAAGGATACTATTTCTCTTCTTAAAATCCTGACTACCAATTCACATTAGTATATATATATGTATATATCATAATCTGTATATGTATACGTTGCGAAAAAATAGTCACAAAATAAATCCTTAAATTCAGTACCACGATTTTCGTACAAGATAATAATAAAATCCCTGTAGACGACACTTGTTGTACACAGGAGGAGACAAAAAAAAACAGTAAATAAAATCAGAGTAAGTAAAAGGACTGTGTTTCCAAAAAAAATGTTTACAACTAATATAACACATAAATTATTATTAAGGGTAAATTCGGCTAAAAACTAATAAAAACTAATTGTCATTGAACTTTGGAGCTTGCCATTTTTTTCATCTTGTATACATTTTCCCCCATCTCGCTAAGTATATAGTCATAGTTTGATTAAATTTTTCATAATGAATAATAACAGTTACATAACAACTAGGTTAAATAATAATGTATAATAATAATATGTAGGTGATAACATTATAAATTAAACACATGAAATTGTATGCAAAAAAACTAATATGTTCCATGTCACAACTAAAAATAATGAATAGAATTTTCACTGTACACAGTGTACACTGTAAAATATCGTTTTCTCCTTGGCTTACATAGTTTTTCAAAACATTATTGCTACACTTTTTTGTTTATAATTTACTAATTAATTTATTATTATTACAAATAAAATAAGTAAAGGCAGAGGCAGACGAAAATGAATAGCGTATGACACAATAAATTTTCAAATTGTACACAACAACATAAAACTTTTCGAGCATATTATATCTGCTTGAGATTTGTCATCATCAAAAGCATCATCAGTAAAAATATTCGTGTAACATAAGGATAATAATATATTTGGCATTTTTGTCTCCGAGTAACACTTTCTCTTTTTTTAGTTCTCTCTCAACTCAGCGTTGCGTTGTCTTCAATCTACCATGTTATTAAATTATGATATATTATGTAGTTTTTTTAAAAATAATATAGTCAGTGGTGAGCAAAACCAAGGCCTTTCACTATTTTTGGGGACGGAAAGGAAGAAAGACACGAGGGGGTGGCCCCAGGAGAGGCATTACGCATACTCTGCTTTATTAACATGGTTACCTACGACTTTTTCCGACGGGGCCACCCCCTCATGTCTCAACCTTTACTGTCCCCAAAAATAGTGAAAGGCCTTGAGCAAAACAATAATAATAATAACACAAAAAAATAATCGAAGGACATGTTAAAAGAATTTAACATTTCTTTTTCTAGAGAGCTATGCCTTCATACGCCGTTCAATCAATAAACTGCTTGCACGTTGTCCGCTACTATTAACAACAATGCAACAATACATTCACTATTACATTTGTATAATTAATGTAGAGTCATTGTTATTAAATGTTTTTCATCATCACTCCTCAATACACTATTATTATGATCACAAAATCCCTTTTTTGTGTCGGGATTGTGTGATGCAATAATATTAATTGAGTTTCCTACTCAAAAAATGATGATGACTTTTTTGTGTGGTAGCAAAAGAAATTTTGTAACTTAAATTTTAGAACGTATAGATGCTGCAAATTCAAAAATAACAACAATAATAATAATTAATTGTGTCAACAAAAAAAGTTAAACAATATAACTACAATAAATTTAAAATTTATACTCTACGTTAAGGATTTAAGAGTTTTTCTACAACAAAGGCTAGAGTAAAAACAGAAAAACTAGTAACAACGTTAACTGCTACATACGTTCGGCGATGTAAGGTATGGCACACTATTTGACAAAGCTAAAAATAATAACAATAACTATTAGTGTGTTTCTACACATTCGTCTCGTTCTTAAGCAATTAACTTACTAATGCCAGTGTTGTCGATATTTTAAATACGATGCTGCCGAGTCAAACTTGTTCGCCAGTTAGTTTTTTTATAAAATAAACAAAATCCATAGATCATGTACATGCAAAAACATTAGTGATAAATATAAAGACAAATTAAAATATAAACCAAGACACATCACATGGTACAACTAACAATGTTCTCCTCAATTTATCTTGTGGACTATGGTTAGATAGAAGGTCAAATGCTTTTCTGAGATAAAATGTAATTTTTAAAATACAAATTGAATAGTTTAGGCTGAGTCACGAAATCGATTCGATAAATAAAACAAATGGCTGTCATCAATGAGACTCCAATAATAAAACTGTGTCGAAAATATTTTGACGACAACTGCAAAAAAAACTATACACTAATAAATGCTAATTAGAATTAAATAATTCCAACCATGTCATCATAAATTATAGTTCATAATGTTATATTAATAACAAGTTACTTATACAATGTGAGAAAAAAAGGTTTACAACTTTTACTATTTTTTCCTGTTAAAATACGTCATTTTCTCATTTTAAATAACTGGGTGAATAAAAATTCTATACTGATTTAAATAAATGACATTTTAATATGGAATGAGAATGGAGGGCATTCCATGAGAACAATCGAGTTCAAATAAAAATGCAATGTCTGACAGACGACAACTCATTTGAAAATCAAGAACAACATTTGTCTCTTCTTAAATAAATACGGTACACTTCTACACCTTTTGCCCTGTCCGAATATTATATATACGATACATATATATATAGCGCATTCACTGAGAGAGCATTATTGAATTTTTCTCTAATAAAATATTATTTGTAAAAATTTCAAAAAAAAGATACTGATGTTCGGTTGTGTCGCTCACTTCATATTTCTTTTTGCTGCTGCTTTAACTCTCCCTCGGTAAATCTACAAGGAAGTTGAGGATTTTGGTAATTATACTCTTTTGTCTGATATCACACACTAATAGAACTTGACGATGTAGTTGCCATATTGTCCACAAAAATATAATGATGACGCATGATGAGAGTTTGGACATTATAAACTTTTAATCATGTTTGTTGCTGTAGTCGTCGGGAAGTGGGAGTAGTAGTAGTAGTTATTCATTGTCATTGTCCTTGTGCCTGTAGATGTGAATGGGTTGCATTAGGATTTACCCCCTGCAATTAATTAAGAGATCTGTGTAGTATGTACATATTAAAAATACTTGTCAGCCTAGGTAGTGATCCTTGACGCGCGCGCATTTGAGTAGTTCAAATACGATTTTCACAGGAATTTTCCGGTAAAATTTCCTTCATAACTCCCATAGGGGTAGACTTTCAATATGAATTAAAGATAGTTAAACTTCACAAATTAGCTGTGTATTTATCCGGTTGGAGTTAGTATGAGTGCCACTTGTAACAAGGGTAAGCAGTTTGAATTATTATATTAATTTTCACTTGTATTTCTGTGCTCTCGCAAAGTGGAAACTTTCGTTTTCACTGTATACTTGCAGGAAAAATGAAGAAAACCAAAAGGTTGATTATTGACACTTCCGGGTCGGAGGATGACGATTTCGAGGATATTTCAGTAGTGAAGAAGAAAAAGTTTGATTATGAACTCGCTGGTCCAAGTAAATTGAATCTAAGAATTTCCCTTGAGGATGAAGAAAAGCCTGGTGTGTCTGTACGTGATTGTACTTTTCAGGTACATTCACATTGTATTCTATACAACGTGATATTCTATAGGTATAACTTCAGTTTACTCCTCAACCTCAGATTTGAATATCCCTTTACCAGAATGTTCCTCTGGCATGTGGGAGTTGATATCAAAAGGAATTAGAGCGTGCTCGATGTCTAAACCGCCACGGCGGGGGCCAAAAACCGCCAACTTGTGTATTTCTGGCTTAAGTTTTAATGAAAAATGAATATTACTGTTACCAAAACAGCTGTTTGGAGAACCTTTCGTCATGTTGGGTCATAAAACCCGCCACGGCGGAAAAAAACCCGCCCGGCGGGACAAAACTACTAAAATTTAAAAATTCGTTTTTTGGGCCAATAATGAACATGATACATTTAAATTTGAAAAAAATTGTAAAAAGAAGTAGCTTCTGATTAGACACGGTTGCAACGAGCTAGATTGTTATAGTAGGCCGCAAAGATTGCAGGTTAGTGAATCGACAAAAACACTGTTGCTGATTGAGACACTTGCTCCAACAACATTAAACATCAACATTATACAAAGACTAAAATTCCTAGAACTCATCGGTTAAGGTAAGAAACTTTCAAATATTTTAATAATAGTAATTTTGTAGTTTAAGCATTTATTTCAAGCATTATTTGGAGTGTTATCGTACTGCTAGAAAACTGAGATTCTGAGAAGGTTGTTAAGCATATGGGATCATTAACTGTCAAATATTGTCGTTTTTTTGTTCAGCAAAATGGCCGAAAACACTGAGAATCGTGCTGATCAAGGTCCATTGATTTTAAAGAAGATTTTTCGATTAGAATGGCCAGAGCTCATTAATTTATTAAAGGAGTTCAAAGTGATCGGAATCGAAGGAGAATATCTTTGCCCCGAACCAAGATGTGGTGGAGTCCTTCAGCTGCGACCAACTGAAAATATCAATTTCGCCGACGGATATTTGTGGAGATGCAACAAGTACAAGAATCATCAAAGAAAAACGGTGACCTGCAATAAGAGCATCTGTATTAGAAAAGGTACGTTTTTCGCAGGGTCTCATCTTTCCATTATCAACATCTTGGCATTTATGAGACAGTGGATGAGAAACATTAGGCTTAGAATAATCCAGGAAGAGTGCGAGATCGGGACTAGTGCCACAGCCACTGATTGGAACAGTTTCTGTAGAGAGGTGGTGGTCGATTCTTGCTTTCATCAAAGCAAGCCAATTGGTACGAAATTAAATTTGGATTAAAATTTATGTTAAGTTAGATTTGAGTTAAGTAAGTAAGGTTAAGTTGGTGTAAGTAGGTTAGGTTAGCTGTTAAGTTAAATTAGGTTGTGTTAAGTTGGGATTAGAGTAGGTCTGTTTGAGCAAAACTGGCTGATTCGGGAATTTTAATAGAGATTTTGTTTAATTTATAATTGCAATAACAGGAGGGCCTGGAAAGACTGTGGAGATTGACGAGAGTAAGTTCGGAAAGGGGAAATACCACCGGGGTCATCGCGTCGAAGTACAATGAGTTTTCGAGCGGGTAAAAAAGAGAGTCGGGTGGTTTTTTTCTGGTTCCTGTGGAGAATCGAGATAGTGCTACCTTGATTCCGCTTATGAAAAAATGGATACTCCCTGGAACTACCATCATCAGTGACTGCTGCAAATCATATGTCTTGTCAGAAGAGGAGTATAACCACCTGACTGATCCATTCGGTTAATTTCGTGGATCGAGAGACAGGTGCATATACAAACACGGTTGAGGGTATGTGCAGGCACGGTAAAAGGTCAATACCACATTACAGACGTGTGAAGTCGTTTTTCCTAGGATATTTGGCGAAGTTCATGTTTATGACGCGGTGTAAGCGTCAAAAGTTGGATCCAACGAAAGAATTTTTAAAAGCAGCTGGGATTCTTTACAAACCTACACATCCCAGAGAGACAGAAGATGATACTCAGGTGGAAATTGACGAGGATTTGGATGGCGAAGAGGATATTTTTGTTTAAACTCATTCAAATATGTTACTGTGGAAATTTCTGTTTTCAAAAAAAAAGTTAAGTGAATTATATATTTAAGCTCATTTGTCGTGAAAAAAATTGTTAAAACGTGTAATAAAATTTTGTTGGTAATCTCAGAGTGCCCCTTAGTAGGAAAAATGAAGATTTCAATGCGCAAAAAACGAATTTTTAAATTTTAATAATTTTTTCCCGCCGGGCGGTTTTTTTTTCCAGCGTGGCGGTTTCAACATGGAGCACGTTGTAATTCCTTTTGATCCTTGTTTACATAGCCATTGCCAATCAATTTGCAAAAAAATTTTCAAAATATCAGCTTCGGAGTAAACTGAATTTGTTCCATTCTATATAATCTTCTAAATAATATTGTGATGAAAAATACATGAGTCATTACAAATTGAGTAATTGTTTATATCTTGAATTTAATTATAGAACAGTGCGGATGATACTCTAAGTGTCTCGACTTTCTATGCATGTCCACTGTCCGTCGTAATGTTGTGAGAATAAAGGAACAATGAGGCAACATGTGAAGAGAATTCACCCTGGAGCTGAAATAAATGGGAAAAAATTGACAGCGGGTCAATGCATTGTGAAGGAGAAGGATCCAAAGAAAATCGAAGAAATGAAGGCACCGAAGAAGTATGATTTTCCTTGTACTGAACCGGGATGTGCTAGGGGATTTAGAAAAAGGGAAGCCCGTGATTTTCACATCAGGACGGATCACTCGGAAAAATACAAGTTTTGCTGCCTCATTTGTGGAAGATTAGAAAAAAATGTGGGTATGATGAGAAGCCATTACAACAACAACCATTAAGGGATTGTATTCAACCCGGATTTATGCAAGAAAGGAATGAATGAGAGATATGAAGAGGCAAAAGAAAAAGGAGAAACGATTGAACAGCCAGTTTACTCTTGTACAATGTGTGAGAAGACTTTTGATTTCCCTCATCGACTCAAAATGCACATGCAGAAACATGAGCTCCCTCCTCGTACTTGTGCAGTCTGCTTCAAAATTTTTAAATGCACAAACACCCAGGACAGACACATGCTGATACATGACCCTAACTCTTTCAAGTTTAAGTGTACAAAGGGGAATGGGTGTACATTTGAAACCCCACTAGAAGATGCACTACGCAGACATGAAATGTACTCGGTCATTCATAATCCTGACACTCAATTTGAATGTGAATTGTGTTTTCGGAGGTTCTATTACCCAGAAGTCCTCAACCAGCACCAAAAAAGTCCCTGTCCTACTCTGACCCGAGAACTAAGATTTCGGTGTTCAGTTTGTCGGAACGGGTATTATTCAGAAAAGTGTCTCAAGACACATGAAGCACGACACGCTGATGGGACCCTCAATTTGCAAATTCCTCCCGAAAGATATTTTTTCTAGAAAAAAAAATACAAATTCTTTTTATAAATTATACGCAAATGTTCAACCACTTTACACCCTCATGCGGAAATTCTATTGTTTTTTTTTAGCCCGAGATGATTCGGATTTACCATCGCATGATAAATGATTGTAATGAGCAAATCCATAGTGATGGTTACAACAGAAACAAGCAAAAAATGAAAGCTGCAAGTGCGTCTTTTTTTCCTACTTCATGTGAAACTTTTTCATGCAAAATGTGTTTCTATGTATTTCTACAGGTCATTTGGTTGTGGTTCCTTGTAATCACAAACTGAAGGATGGATCGAAGTGTCCAAGGAAAGCCAGTATGTTTACAAGTGCTCCTACACCCTGGCATCACATAAGAAGTCTCCTATACGGAATGATCAGAGGCCTGGCTTGTACTAGTCTCCACTCTCACTGTGAAGGAGATGTAAGTATATTTACTAAATATACATTTATTAATTGTTGTTTTCCATTTGTGCATTGTGTGTACTTTTCTGTGATAGGGTCATGAAATGGACATGGCGGCAGCTAAATTTGTTGACGGAGGAGTTGACACTTATCAAATACATATAGTCAAGAAAATAGTTGTTCTGATGGCAAAAGAGGAAAAGCCCATCATGGTTAGAAATCACACCCGGTATGAGGCATACCACAAGTACAATGAGACTGCCATTGATGAGATTATCAAAATAATGAAGAGTGAGGGACTGTCATCTAAAGAACCAGCTGAATTGAAGAAGGGCATTCATTCACATTTGGAAGAAGTGATGAATGGTAGTGTGACTGAGGAGACATCCTCCCTTGGTTTTTATAAACGGTTTGGTAAGTACATATAATATATACCAAGCATTATTTTACAGGACATGATTGATCATATAAACTTTACTCACAGTATTTGATTTTGTACTTTTGTGTGTATACAGTTTCAATTTGAGGAAAGAGAAGGGGATGAAATGTCTTCAGATACTGAGATGTTTGAAGACTTGGATGAAGATGTAGATGACAATGGTTTTGTTGACAAGGAAGAAAGGGAGGAGGACGACGAGTGAAATATTATTATTATTTATCAACTCTGTTTTTAAACATGTAAGTACACAATGTACTTACTTTCTTGTTACAATAATTTTCGTTATTTTTTCGATTACTAATCATTGTACTAGTGAAATGAACTCACTGTGAACGAAATACAGCATTAGTCCAATAAATCATACTAATTTGTTAAACTTTAAATGCCCTCGCAATACAAGTATTCTTTAAAAGAATTCCTCAAAAGTATATTATCGTAAATCGTGGTATTGCGGATTACAAAGTAAGTTCTAAATATTTGTTAATTCATAATCATGATGGTATATGTTCAGAGAGACGGACTCTATATCATATTGACCTGTCTCTGTGTGTTCTAACCAGGACGGAACACGTCGCAAACATCATACTGATTTCCCTAACATGTAAGAAGATGAGGAGGGCGACAGCTGCAATATTCTATGACAGCTCTAATTTCTTGTACCAACTTAACTATAATGTCTGCAATGCGGAGAAATTTTGTCAAATTATATCATATTCATAGCAAAATTAACAGACCATTAGTACAGGCTGACATTCACCAAAAAATTAATAAACAGAGTTTATTAAACTTTATTAAATTTATACCGACATCGATGGGAAGGGAGGGGCCAGGTGAGGAGGAGGTGCCAGAGGATGACCTGGAATTTTAGGTCCATCTTCTGCTTTCTCTTCTTCCCGCCTGTTAACAATTTGTATCATTTTTAAATTGAACAAACAAAATAAAAACTCCAACTTTCAACATACAGAGTCATTTCAAAATCTAAAATACTAACCGTTTAAGACACGCAGCCTTAGGGTTGAGGTTCCTCTCTGTTCACAAAAAGTTATTTCATTAGTAATCATGTCTTTATAGAATAAATATTCTCCATTCAGGGTATTTCACAAACTAGCTCTTTCACATCAAATTATTAAACTTCGTCAAAATGAAAGCTATACCTCTGACTTGTTGTTCGAGCTGCATAATGACTTCAACGGCCATATTAAGAATGCCCAATTTAGTTTGAGGTTTGTCCGCTGTAATCACAATTAATCAAAATTATTTTAATGAAATAAACCCAAATGAGTCAAAGCTTAATCAAAAGTTTTGAAATTCAGAACTTACATTTTAAGTGCTGCATACACATTCGTCCTAATTCTTTTAGTGCTTCATTTATGTCCCTTATTCGAATTCTATAAAGTTTTCAAATTCATTATATTAACGCATGTCATTTTTTAAAACGTGTATTGTGTTATTAAACAATCGCTGCACAACGTAGTGAAAAGTCAGTGAAAGAGAAACAAACCTTTCTCTAGCATTATTGGCTTGTCTTCTTTCTTTTTCCCGTTGAATTTTTGTTGTAGGATTTGTGTCTTCCTCTTCATCGCCACTACTTCTGTCAAACAGTTGGATATATATTAGCAATCGGGCAAAATTTCAAAAAGGACTAGATTTGTTTAATTAACTAAAATATGGTTTGCATTTACCTTCTTGATCTTTTTGCTCCTGAAAAACACAAAAAAATTTTTATTAGTCTAAATAGTATACTTTCTATATTTCAGGCAGGAATGCTGATATAAATAATGACTTTGTTGTATGTTAAATAGGTATCATTTTTACCTTTGGGACCGATTGAGGAAGTAGAAGAAGTTGTGCTCGCACTACTATTATTAGATCCCAGTCCCAGTAAATCACCTTTCATATCCACGTCAACATTACTCATATCCTTTCGTTTCTCTGTAATTTAAAAAATGGAAAAAATGGTATTCAGTGAATAATTCGTGCATATACACTTGAATATTAAATATTTTTAAACATACTTGATTTAGATGGGGGAGGGGCTCTTTCCAGTTTGTGAGGATCTGATCCAACGTCAGGATTATTTGATGTGGAGATTGGACCATAGGCTTGCGATTCCTAAAAGTTTACAAAAGAATTCCAGATTTAGTACCACATTCACTATATTATAGGCTCTACGACATCAGTCCCTCTCACCACAATCCACCCTAAGCTCTGTCACAATTACTACAGACACAGTCTAGAACTGCGTCCACATAATTAAATAATTCCGAGTCCATCTCCTCCCTCTATTTTGCACAGACTGTCCAAATTTAATGATGTTATTTGATTTATGAGTTTCTTTACTAGCAATTACATACATGGACATAATATAACTTTTAGCCCAATCTGATGACTTTAAACATTAAAAGATTATATTACTCAGCTTTCCCCCCTTCCACACTCTGATTTTAATCAACGACAAAATTTTCCATTTTATATCGCACTAATTTAATCATACTAGATTTTAAGTTGACAATAGTCTAGTATACTTACGAGATGAGACTCGAGTGGAGGAGGATACCCGAGGAGACCATTGGAATGTTGCTGAGCAGCCAGGTGAGATGGAACGGATGGCATACTTCCATGGAAAGACGGATGTGGAGACTGTAGAGTAAAAGAGCAAAAAATGATTTTCACTTTCTCCACTCACATAATTTTACATTTCATGTTTTAAAATGATCAAAATTTGATAACTCACCTCTGCATGTGTACGAAGAATATGTAGGGCATCATCCAGGCGTTCCTCCATACGAGTACCCTGTACATTTAAAATCATCCGACCGATTACCTACAGGTACATCAATAGGCCAGGCAAAAACAAGAGAAAAATACCAAGTCAACTCTCCAAACCACATACCAGAAGAAATAACAAGCGAGTCAATCACATCCAACACCCAAAGCAAACGACAAATCAACAAAGAAAAGAAAAAAGGTAACTGATAATGTAAATATTCCCCAAATACCTCGACATGGTCTCGGAGAATGGCTATGGCATCGTCAACGGGCTAAATGATCAAAAATTGATGCAACAAATACAATAATTTAAAAAAATACAATCATGCAAAATGAAACAAAATGAAAAAAATGGAAGCATTAACATATGCATCACCACCACAAGTATTCTTTTAAAAATCTCACATCAACCAACACTCTCAAATAAATGATCAGTTTAAACAATAGGGAAGCGTCTTAAAAATTCTCTTCCACTTTCGCATTAATTACAGTATGGGAAATCAAAAATATTTCCGTCTTTCACTAAATAAGTTTAAAATGAATCATTTATTTGTCTCGACACAAAAAAAGAGAGAAAAACAAAAGAATTCTCGCAAATCGAAATTTTTACCTGGTGATTTGTGGGGCAAACCATGTGTAAGGCTGATCGATCTCCAAAACTTCCAGGAGATGTAGGTGGGTGATTAGGTGTGAAGGGCGTTACTCCCCCTGAATTATTTCCCCATTGTTGTCCACTTGACGTTAGCGGAGGTGGCGAATTCACTGGCGTACAAGGAGATGAACTACTGGCACTGTGATCCGTTGTGTATATCTACAAAATATTCGTTTTTAGGAGAATTAGCAAAACATTATTTGATGATAATAGTAGTAGTCGAGTCAGAAGACCAACTCCATTAATAGGACATTTGTATTACCGAGGCCAAGGCTTTTCCGACAGTATCTCCAGGTTGCCCTCCTGGAGGTTGGGGAGGGACTATAGGACTATGGTTGTTGTACAAGGGACTCGTTGCATTATTAACGACAGAGGATGAAGCAGGAAGGGAGGCCACCGATGCATCATAGTTTGATGGTCCTCCGGGTCGGTCGGGTCTCCCCGTGTTGTTACCCCCTCGAAAAGATGACATAGGCGGAAGGGAAGAGGCAATTAGTGGAGAATCATTGTTTGGTGGCATACCCGGGTGATATCCACTCATGGGATCATGGCTCGGAGGAAGGTGCATACTTGAACCTCCTGGATTAGGTGGAGGATATGATTGCGACAAATGTGATGGCATCATTGATGAAGGGTTGTACGAAGAGTAGCTAGAAGATCCACTACCCCAGTCCGACCCTCCAGCCCCATCTTCAAAAATATATTTACATAGAAATCACAATTAAAATTATGTACACACATCATCACCTAAAACTGTACAAGAAAAAATGAAAAGAGAGAGAGAGAGAGAGAGAGAGAGAGAGAGAAAAAAAAAAAAAAAAAAAAA
>WJFB01000095.1:47573-106890 GCA_009870185.1 Pygmarrhopalites habei
AAAAAAGAAAAGAAAAGACGGTGAAAAAACAGCAAAGACGCTGAAACATGCTTTTAGTATGCATAACTGAACTGTTCAGTTATTCAGTTATGCATCATCCCGTCATTCAGTCAGCAAAACTCTAAATTTAGACTCGCCTCGTTGGTTACAAACACAGTAGATCTAAGCTACATAATCCGATTTCCTTGCCTCCTCCTCCTCTTCTTTTTCCTCTCCTTCGTCTTCTAACTTCATCATGACTGAGTGAACAAGAAACTGAGAACAATTCAAAGGAATTCCCTGTTTGTTTGTTTAAGCTCTAAACACACACACAACTTCTCCGTTCCTCTTGCTGTCTGTCTCTTTGTCTTTAGCAACTATTTCCTTAAACTCTGTCATCCGAATGTCGACTTGCTAACCCCAACTGTCTCGAGTAATTATTAGAATCAATTCAAAATGTCAGCTTATATTCATAACTCTTCCCCGCATCCTTTTTTTTTCACCAACATTTTAAATGCATTTGATTATGCTATCAACTTTTGATTATGCTCCCAGTAACGTCCACACGTAGGATTTATGACCCAGGAAAAAATTCTTTCATTCTCTCTTCCCTTTCTATAAACTGTATATCCCAGAGATAGAACATTGTACACATCCACTCACACGCACATTATATCAATCCCTGCAAAAACTCTACACATGCATACCATCAAATCTTCTCTTTCCCTGCCTCTCTAACCCAATTCATTGTTATCTCGATTTTCTATCTTAAAACCGTATCTTCACACACACACAAACACATACATCTCTCTCGCTCTCTCTACTATGTATGTACCGTACAGACACAAGAGACAAAAGAAAGCAGAGCTTTTTAATATAATCTTTACTCACCCATGAAATAGGAAGATTCTGAATAAAGTCCGGAACCCTTCGGAGGAGATGCATACCGCGGGGATTCTCCCTGGGGGAATTCTTCAGCACCAAACTGCAAATACAAAAATAAGACCATGTATTATTATATATATACCTATACACAAATCACTTTTCTTTTACACACACAAAAAACAACAAACAAACGTCAATGGTCTCGAAGCATTCCGAGTAGTGTACACAACAACAGACAAAAGAGGTTTATATCTCGTCTTCTCAATTCCATTGATTCCAAATCAACTTCACATCCATCCTCAAAGCATATATATATATATATATATTGTATATGAACGAACAAGGACCAAGGAAAAGACAGAGAAAAAACTTTTTTCACCCCAAAAAAATGTTCAAATATAGGAAGGAACGTAATTCCTTCCTCTTTTCTAAATATTATGCATTTTCTTTAATGAGCTGTGTAAGAAGAGAGAAAAAATATTGAATTCAACAACAACAATTTTGAATGACAACTTACAACAAGAGGGTATCTCCCAAAGAACCCGCCATAAAAGGCGGGATTGTACGCACAGAACATACCCACTCTCCTTTACTTACGAGTATTGTCCTTACTTTTGTCAAACTTTTTAGTTTTTTTAATAGTAGTTAAACTCACACCACCCTCCGTCGTCCGTCCTCCCTTCTTGACAACGACAAAGCCAAACTATCTAATATTATTAGTTAGAGTATTAGGAAGAGACAGAGGAGGGGAAGATGGAGATAGAGAAAAGGGAGAGAGAATCACTCTGCCTTCTCCGATCTCAACACCACGAACCAAGACCCACACCAAGTTGACTCGATACTACACCCGCCCGCCGATTTTTTTCACCACCCAATTTATTTCCTCCCGGATTATGTGACCCCTTTCATCCATTTCATAGTTTCCCAAAGGATCATACACCTCTCCGTCAAAGATAACACCATATGAATGGGGCGACCGTACATACTCCATACATAGTGAGAAGCGAGAGAGAATAAGAACAAAACCTCCAAAGAAGAAGAAGTCCAAAGTTTTGCTCACTTTCCAAAAGACGATCTAACAACGTTCAACTTTCCTTTTCTTTCTCTCTCTCTTCTCTCCTACCCACTACCCGGCCACCACCACTTGTCTCTGTCTCTCTCTCTTAGATTCTACCCGGAATAGGAGGAATAGTAAACCGGCCATTTGGCACATATGCTACCAAAACACACACTCCATGCTACGCCAGCACACACACACACAGCGATCCCAAGTCTTTCTTTCCTTTTCCTCCTCTCATATTGCTGCAGCTCCTCAGACCATCTTGTGTAAGTGCTTTGTTATCTTTTTCCTTCTCTACAATGGTACATAGTACCTTTAGAAGATGTAGTCCCGGGTAATATCATTCTCCCCTCCACTTCTGCCTCCTCCCCCTCCCCCTCCGCCCTGACTTGTCTCTTCGGTTGGCAATCTCAACTTGGACAAAAGTTGTCTTTTTACCTCAAATAGTTAGAGTCTCAACAGACAGTACTACATAGAAATGTCCGCATTGTCTTCTCTCTCTCTCTGACCGTCCTCTCAATTATGCAGAATCTATTAGATACTTACTTGTGTCCTCCACTTCCCCTTCTCTCCTCCTCCAAACAACAATACTGACTATTCAATGAGTTTTATTGTGCAAAATGTAAAATGTTGAGGGTGCGTGTGTGAGCGGGACGGACAGGTTAAATATACCTCCTTCTCTAACAAAAATGTGTGTGTGTGTATACCCAAAATACATAAAAACACCCACATCCACTCTACACCGTACGGAAAGGGGAGAAAACGGCTAAGCGTCACCAAAGCTAGCCCACACAGATATATAACCTATAAGCTTTCCTCAACTCTCGAGAAAATAAAATGAAATAGAATTCCAGGACAAAGACACCGCCGCCAAAAAAAATTGCCTTCAAGAAGTATCAGATCGAAGAAGGTCGCCACCACAGGATGGATAAATCACCCGTTATGATCCTCTCGAGTTAAGATGAAAAATTCATGAAATCCTCTCACAGTCTCTCTCCCCTTTTTTTACTTTTAGCCAAGGTAGATAGTATGCAGGCAAAAGTATTTTCCGCTGACGAAAAAGCAAGTAGATCAGAGCGAGTAAGTAGCGAGGACTAGGAGGAGTTTCTAACTGTACTACACTGTACGTAGTGGTAGTATAGAAAATAATTCAACCTCAATAATTTCAATGTAGACATGGAGGAGAGAGAGAGAGAGAGAAGCAATTGAATTGGTCAACTACAAAATGACCAAGAGTGGCTCATATCACAGTCAAAAAAATGTCACCGGTCCATTCTAAATAACAGGGTAGAGAGAGAGTTTCTCTTCCCTCGTACTACTACACCACACGCCAAACACTGTGTGTGTGGTATTTAGACGATCGAGAGTATATCCATATACACCACCTGCATGAACTCTCACCGGAAACGGACTCTATCATTTAGACGTCAGTGATCCAAAAATCCCAAGTCACTTTATATATCCCTCCCATCCCACTATAACTCTCCAACCAACTAAATATTTACCTTCCTCCATACTACACTCCCATATATACACAACTCAATACAGAGGGAAAAAGATTAGAAATTATATATAGATACACAACGAGAGTGCCGAGAGAGAAAAAACTCCTTTCCCAAAAAATTATACTGAAAAAAATACCGAAAGATAACTACTCCAACTAATTTGTTCTCGGAGGAAGAGAGAGAGACAAATGCGTTTCTATTTTTTTCTCACTCTCTACAGTTAGTCCATCCGTTGTTCCAGAGTTGAACTGTATGCAAAATACGTTGGCCATGCTCAATCCATGTCAATGTATTGTGTATGTTGACTTGAATAGACATGAAGAAAATCTCGTCGTCCTCGTTCTCTCTTTCTCCTCCTCCTTGAAAGCAGTTAAAAATTCATTAAAGCAACAAACAGAGAACTGGGGAGGAGGACGAGTCGTTCCAAACGCTTGTACGACAACACTCGACAAAGTTCTTTCGGCTCAGCTTTCAAGCCTAAATTCGTCCTTATGTCACCCACATCCCCATTCCGAGTCTCATCATTATTTACCACTTTTTCTGCATCAAAAGACGATTTCGACACTTGCATTTCTCTCTCTCCATCCCTTTACATGAGCGTGAGAGAGGAGAAAGAGAAAGTCCACGACTTGCTTGAATAACTAATGTTATCCCAGTAATGGTAATTTCATTACTTTACCCATGCAAAAGTTTTTCACTCACTCTCTCTCTTCTCTATATCTATCTCTCGATTTCTGTCATTTCTCTTTCTCCTTTTTTTTCTCTCTCTACAGTCCATTCTCTCTTTTTTATTTTTTCCTCTCAAAAAATATTATATAGAGAGAAATAAGATTTCAGGGAAGGAGGGAAAAGGAAGAGGGAAACCAAAAAAGAGACGACTTGGAAAATAGGGAGAGAAGGAGAAGAAGAGAAGGGGGAAAATCTTTGAGAGAGGGAATGTTATGCAAAGTGTCGCATTCATCAGTACCTTGCAAAGACAATGTAGGCGAGAATTTTCATGCCAAATTCTTCCCTACCCTTCTCTTCCTGTCGGTAAGATGAGCTCTTAACTTGAAGACAGGTTAGGATGAATTCCTTATTTCCCTCCCTCCACACATACTGAAAACTCCCATTGTTTCTCAAATGGAAACAAGATATTATTATTTCTATTTTACAGCTCATCACTACTCCCCCCCCCCCCATCAAAGCGACAAGTTTCAACTTGAAAATACAAAAAAACTGAAAATATCTCCACACACACACACAAACTCCGTAGACTTTCCTTTAAATAGCTCCTTGACTGCCTATTTGTGCGTGTGTAGTAAATTATCCATGTGTAAGTTAACAAAGTTTTTAATTTGTAAGGAATCTCTCTCTTCTCTGTCATCTAAATCCACCTACGACAACGGAGACTACTCACTCATTAATAAGCTCAGGACATAATACACACACACACACACACACACAATGAAATTAAGCATAGACATAGTTGACGCTGACTTGGTCTTTGTGTGTGCACCAACATCATAATATAGTAAAATGTACACAAGAGTTCACCACCGAATATGATACTGTATATGTATAAACGAGAGGGAGAAACATGAGGAGAAAATTAATTATTACAAAATGAGATCGAGCAGGATTCGAGGACGAAGAAGATCTTGTTCTGTGTAGCGTATGATAAAAATCAGTTGGAGGAGCACCATTTGTATTTGTCAAAGTTGACGTGGTTTGTTGTTGTTGTTGTTGTTGAGGGGGAGGAGGACGAAGTGGATGATGTTGGTAGAGCAGCATGGGCGCACTACAATTATTATTATTTGGGTTTCGTCTGACTGGAGGATTCACGGGATGGTGCTGTACTGTGAATGGTGTTGTTCTTGTTGTTGCTTGTTGCACGGAAGGAGAGTGTCGTTGGTGCTGATGTTGGTGTTGTTGTTGGAACCAATTATCATTAAGAACAGCGGGTTCAGTTGGAACACTTTTGTCGTCCCCGATTGACGTGTTTCTTCTTGTTGATGCTGTTATACTTTTTCCATCAACCGAAACAACACTTCCCAACCTACTATTCATTGAACAACTTTGCCACCTTTTCCCTCGAGTCTGAGAATTACCCGTGTTTCTATTACTCCCTCCTCCTCCACCTCCATCACTACCACTGTAACTCCACTGATTCATTTTCCTGAACCACAAAAACTATATCCGACCAGTATTAATGATTCTAATAATACTTGTGAGTGAGTGTGAGTATAATACTTGAACAGAATGTCACACTCAATCGTTTTTCTTTCTGATTTCTTCTTTTCCTCTTGTCCAGAACCCCAGAAACAAAGTTTTAACTAAAACCATTCAATTCTCTCTCACTCTCTTTCTCTCTCTCTCTCTCTATCTCATCTTGTCATTCAACTGAGACGAGAACAAAAACTGTCTCAAACTAAATAAACAATAACCACACTGACCACAAACGACGAGATAACAAAAAGTACTTGACGCAATGTAATCCAACCTTCTTAATTCATTAGGCAGTAAGTAGTACGGACACTTCACACACACATCCAGACATCCACATACATTACACACAAACAATTTCCAGCATCCTTTCCACCACTCACGTTACCACGACACTCGTAAGTAGTAGTCATAGACAAGACAAGGCACACACAAATCATCGTAGGGCCAAAGTTCAATCACATTCGACTTCTCTAATTATTATCAAACAAGTCAAATATTTACCAAGTCTGCTTTGAAGAAAGAAAAAAAAATATATAAAAATCCTTTTCTACTTTGTGTGTGGACTTTGGTGATGATGATGAACTTGTATAATATGACGGTGGAAGAACAAACAGCAACACACACGCATATCAAGGTATATAAAGATGTTATACCATATTTTGAAATTGGAGTGCGCAACACAATAGAATTCCTTTTTGTGAAATAATTCTTCCGCTGATGATTACAATCAGGAGGGATCAAAACATTGATTTTTTATTTCACACCAAAATTCAATTTCACTCGTGATGAAAAACACACACTCTTTCGATAAACTTTTGATAGGATGAGAGGTTGAGTGTAGGTGGAAGCGGCGGTGATGAAGATTGAAAAGAAAAAATCCACACAACAACAAAACTAAAAATAATTATTGGAGCACTTACTTAACACAAACAAATGTCTACAGTAGTGACCACTTATTGTACAATATATTATAAAAACAATAATAATACTCAGTCTGACATCCCTCTCTCTCTTGTACTTGCTCAAGCGTCATGGTCAAGCGTTTGTGTGTAGTGTGTGTCTTGAGACAACATGAATCTTGCAATGCCTCACTAGCTTGAGCTTCGTTAATTTATCTGAACTTGGTCGAGAACATGGAAAAATTTACATATCCAGGCCATCCCCCACTCAACCTGTTCCTCACTCTTCTTCTTCTCCTTCCCTATCAAGTCTCACACTTTAACTCTCTATATAGCCTATATATTCTCACTTTAAATTCGCGCACTCCGTCTCTCTACTTGAATCAACTAAATACCTTTAGGTATTTGATTTCTTCTTCTTCTTCAATAGAAAAACCCATTCACAGAAGATGAATCCTCTTCTACCTTTCGTCTTGTGCTTCCTCCTTCTTCGTATTCTTCTTGTTGATTCACCAGAAAAATCATTCACTCCTCTCCTCCTTCATCAACACACCACCACCAAACACCAAGAGGAAGATCGAACCATCCCCTCCTCCTATTCTTCTTCGTCTTACTGTCCACTACTTATTCATTCAGAACTTGTTCCTTATATACAGCTCCCTTGTCTTATACACGTAATCTTAATTGATTGAGCTTTCTTACAGTACCAACAATCTGCTCTGATTCTCAGTTAACTCTGTGTGGAAGAGTGAGAGACAACAAACAGTACACACAACCAGCACAACCATTCTGAAACTCCTAACACTCCTAGACAATAATAAAAAAAATTCTTTTTTTTAAAAACCTCCTCGAGCTATTAAAGGCAACAGTCAGTCTGCCAAGTCAAAAGGATAAGGCTACCATCACTCTTAACATTGCAAGTCTTCTCCTACCTCTCTCTCTCTACCACCATTTCTACCTTTTCCAAAATCGAAGGCATGTGTATATGTAACCACTTACTTCTCCTTATATTCATATCCCTTCCAACAAATATATCTAAGTATGTATATATTTATATGAACGTCTTTCTATACCGTAAGTCATCTTGTCCCTTCCCCCAATTCTTCTAAAGAGAGAAAGGTGTGTGTTGTGTATGTGTCATGTGCTGGAGCCTGGAGAGGAAAAGAGCTGAATCCATCATTAACCATGACTGTAGGAAAGACTCGGACAATACACAAATATTTACGGTACACATCTCCTACTACTACCTTTAACCCTTAGTATGGCCCATTTTCTTCTTCTCTCTCAAAGAATTTTACGACCTATCATCCCAGTCCCTCTAACAATGGACAAAATAACATGGACAGCCCCGACAACCTCCCACCTTCACAATTCATACAGAGTACACCATATACACTCAACATATTTATAGTAGTAGATATACTCTCGTAGTTAAAAAAACCAAAACTCTAACATAATAATAATATTCATGGACATGAAACTGCTAACTACTTTCCACATCACTAGCACACTATTTTCTACATCATCAACATCATAATAATCCTATGAAATTCCTATCCACCCTCCCCCTACTAGTACTTAGGATTCTAAAATTAACGTGTCAAAGGATTCCTGTCAAAAAAGAGGGAGAGAAAATACTTGTCTAATTTTTCAAAACCATTCTTCTCAACTACAATACACATCGGAAAGAAAAAAAGGAGAAAAAATTTCAGGAAAGAAAAAGGATTTCAAAAATTTTCCATACTGGACAAAATTGTTTCTGTGGTTATATACTACATCCCTTAAACCTGTACCCAAGCATTCATGTCTTTAACCTACATAAACCTACACAATACTTCCTTCCAAAAAAAAAAATTTTTTTTAAAATTAACAATGCTTCACAAAATAAAGTTTTTTAGCGGCATATTCGTACCCTTTTGTGCTATTTACAGATTTACTTTTCATTCAACAAAAAATTTAAAAAACAAATATAAGCTACTATTGCTAACTTGATTAGCTAGAGAAAAAGTAAAAGAGCACACACAACCTTTTTACATTCTCTTGCATAGATGCATAATTTCAGCTAAATGCTTCACACTCTAACACTTAGTTGGTAGCCAGTCTAGTAAGTGAAGGAAAAAAAATAAAACGAAAAAAAAAGATTTTTTTTGAACATCAAGACAATGAGATTGTGAGTACACGCAGACTAATAAAGAGCTGCTAAAAATGCACAAGAGCACATACATAGATTTTCAATTCTCTAAATTGTATTAATTTGCCACATACAAAGTCCTTCCACCTACCCAACCAGCAGTGCTCCTAATCGATTGACAATTGTACTAATCTAATCTACTCTCTCTGTGTGGAAAAATAGGTTTTCTCTAGCTAAAAGTAGTCGTCGTCGTCGTTGGCTCACATTTGCCCCTTCCACACACACACACACACATTCTCTCAGACTAATCAATGAAATGGAACGAAAAGAAGGGCACAAGGGTATCCTTCCCCAGCATCAACATTAATTAGCTGACAAGAGTGAGGGAGTGAGAGAGAGTGAGAGAGAGAGAGAGAGAGAGAGAGAGGGGGGAGGAGAAATTTCAGCTTTACTCGTCCATCTGAATTTCGCTTCCCTAATAAGATCAAAATGTCTCGTCCACTTCCTGGCAAACTAAATACATTCCCCTCCCACTTCTCCTCTTCCTCCTCCAAAAAAAATCAAGTACATCTTGAAAGGAATCCTGTCAATTTTCACTCAATTTTAACCCTCTCCCGCGTGTGTGTGTGAGAAAATGGAATGTCCACAGCTAAATTCATTGAACTATGGAAGCCTGGACAAAAATTAGTCGAGCTTAATTATTATTCCTCTCTAACTCTTTTTAACTATCCCATACATCACCACTTGACACGTCACAAAATACAACCAACCAACCACCACCACCAAAACTAATAATATTCTTATAGAACGAACTACCAGTAACACATACTCATATAATTACAATATAGTCGTCGTCCCTTTTCCCTTATACACACATTCCATTTATTTTCACCAGACACCTAGGCACTGAATATTAGTATTTAAGTGCATACACTAAACCCTCGTCTCGAACCCGTACCCATTGTGTGTGTGTGTATGCAGTTTTTCTGAAAAGCCAAAGGCAGTGTATTCTTTTAGCCCATGAATTTTACAAATAAAACCTTCCTACCTACACGTAAACCTCTATCTACCTGTCGGACCGAATATAAGGATATATGGGCTGTGTACATGCTGATGATGATGATAGTATTCCTCCCATTGACCTGATCCTCAAGTTAACACTGGTGAACACAACACAGCAGAATGTTTGACGCCGAGCTTTTTTCCCCCCATCTACATACTCGAATAGACACACACAGTCAGTCTCTCTCCTTCAAACACCACTACCCTGTATGTGTGTGTAGTACACACTGTGTACATCATAAAAATGTAGAGAGACTACATTACATGATAATTCTACCTTCCTCACCTTACCTAGCCCATCACACACACACACACACACACAAAGCAGAGTCAAATGCCTCCCAGTACCTTACCTTCCATGCATGCTATTGTGCATTAGCATCTTGAACCATACAAACAGAGTCCACTTCAACTCTAGACACAGTGGATCCATTTCAAAAATAAAAACTCAATTCAATTCACCAGAGACTAACAATGCCAAGGACTCATCCTTTTTTCCTCATTGTCTTTTATTACCCACACCACACCATATAAGATTATCTCTTCAAAATTCCAACCTTAACTCGCTTCCTTTTCCCCAATTTACTTTAGCTAAGGAAAGATGAAGGTGCAAAATTGATAATTAGTAAGAGACACTGGACTGACTCTACTTAAAATTGTCTCCAAAAAGTTTGAAAGTTATGTGGTAATAATGCCCATTTTATTGAGAATGAGTGAGATTGTTGGAGAGAGAATATTTATCCGTACTTAAATTATCACAAAAAAAAAATATTTTGCACTTTAAAAAATTTCCATATTTTCCAACAACACTCCATCCACCACTGAAACAAATCAACCTTAAAAGGAAAGAAATATTTTGTGACATCAAGTCAAGTCACTATAAATCTTCCCACTCATTTACTCTCTCTCTCTCTCTCTCACGCAACACGATCCTAAACTTTAATCCAATGTACAAGGTCATCAACAGACAGAGAATCACAATATAATAATTGCCATGAAACATATCAAAATGTATTAAGTCAGTCCAGTCTTATTATATAAGAGACTATACTCACCACTGCACTATCCTCCCCAAATAATAATCCATCGAGAAATACACATTATTATCATCCATTCTTTATCTATAGGGAGAATAATTAAATTGAAGAATAATTGTGTGTGTGTGATGATGATGCTGGTCTAAATTCTGAAACTTGAAACGAATATTCATAAGATATAATGTCATCCATAAGACCTATACCCAGAGTCCAGACTACTACATACTACGATAGGCACAAATTAAATCTCAACCCACATGACTCCCCCAAAAGAGTACGTAATTGCCCACAGCTTGATCAAATCAATAAAAATAGTAGTGAGTCTTTCACATCGTCATTGTATAAATTACACTAATTCTCCTCTTATCTTCCTCTCTCATCTTTAATACTCCTCTCTTGCTCATCCTCCTCTCCTCTCCTTTAACTTTTGTCTTGCATACATAGAAATATATTGAGCGTTAATTTCCGCTACACAATCAACCCATCATGAAAATGGTTATCCTCATCACCATTAACGAAAAAAAACTTGTTTATGAACCACATTCTAACCCCTAGAGACAAAAATTCTCTGACGCTCTCCGAGTTAACTAATTCAGTTCACCATCCATTCTATTATTCGAGTGAGTGTGTGTGTGAGAGAAAGAGAGGGGGGATGGAGACAACAAGTCTAGCAAAGCTGTAAGTATGTGTAGCCTTATTTTATTCAACTTATGGACTGGTCAAACCTTCGAAATGTGTACTCTCTCAACACTATTCCATCCAAACCTTCCCTAAACAACATACCTACATATATCGAAGAGGGAAACCTCGTCTTAAATATCTAAGAAATATTAGTACAACCATATATGAGACCATTGCAACTGTGCATGCACTCTTTTAACCTACAGCTCACTTACAGGAATAAAATAAACCAGCCAGTAAACCTATACAATACATACAATATAATATCTATGACTCCAGAACAAATCATATGTACTCCTTCGAGTACCTTAAACACATATGTATAGATTCTATGGAACAACAATGATCCCACCTTAAAATCTACTTGGTTTAAGGCAACAACAACATTAAAGAGAGGAGACCCTCTCTCCCAAAGCTTCCTCATCATCACCACCACGATTATACCAGTGAAACATTGAGAGAAAATTCTACTCCATCTCTTTCATTCGTGTAGAAGAAACAAGAGGAAGACATGGTAAAAGTACACACACATACATTCGAGTAAATAAAAATACCAAGGAAAATACCAAGGGACCATGCAAGAAGAACCCCGGGAGATGGATTTATAACACGATACCCAATTTCCCTTCCTTCCCCCTCTCCTTTCTTCCTCTCTCGGAACGAATCCATTCAAATATAGTAAAGTGAGGGAAAAAATACTCAGGCCAATCTCAACAATGCCTATTGTCATTATCCTCAAATGTCCACCTTGTCTTTCTCCATTTTACCAAAAAAAAAATATATATCTTCAAGCAAAATCTTGAGAAAACTTCTTACCTCCCCAAAGAGAATGTGGAAAGGAGGAAGGAGCAAAAATGGAGAGCAAATTAAAACACAATCATTTGAACAATTCTCCAATTCAGTTATCTCTATTAAAATTCACCAAAAATTATTCTCTCTCAAAAGTTCACAACATGTGACATGTTTTTGGTTGTTCTGCACATTAAAAGTGACTGCATTACGTACCTCCAACCCCTGAATTGAGAGAGAGGGAGAGACCACTTGTGTTCAGTCATTTAATGATTATTAAAAAAAACTATTTGTAGTATGTTACGTCCTGGCTGTTAGTTGGAGGGTTCATAAATTAAATAAAAATCCAAAACGAGTCGACAATTTGTCTAGGGAAAGAGATGGATAGCAGTAGTATCAAATGTACACACACATTCTACTATCGGTGAAGGAGGGAAAATAAATTCTCAATTATTGAGAGTGTCATACACTGCAGGTACACAGTCACAGTTGCATCCTGTTGCAGAGACAGAGAAGGTAAGACGTAGGAAGGAATGAGAGAAGTACTAAATGTAAATACAAAAAATTTCGTTTTCATGTCACTCAATGAAACTTTTAAATCAACATGGAAGATAGTGGGGGTATATACACAAGTGTTATCTACCCAATGTGAATGATTAGCTGTGGTTTCTGACCAATTTCTCTCCCCTCTTCCCATCCACTGTTCCATTCCGAGTAGAGAGACAGAGAGAGCATACTAAACACTCAAAAAAAAAAATTTTTACCCCTCACAAAAATTAACAAAACTTGTTACTTGTCGTATCGTCAATTTTTTTTTCGATGTACCTATACCTATACAGAATCCACACTATATCCCTCTTCCGTTGAATAAGCATGATATAAATGTACAATGTCCGCCTACACACACACACGTATTAGCCAGAGTGGCACAACTACCAACACTTGACATATCCAGTACGTCATGTGTGTGTGTGTGTACAACAACAGCAAAAAAAGTTGAATACAACATTCTTCCTTTTACAGCATGTTAATACATGTAATTTGATGCTAGGAAGTCGCATATAACACACACATAATAATAAAAAAAAATATCAGCATTATGAAAAGATGGACGGAAGGAAAACTTGAAAGAGTGAGAGATGGGGTAAGAAAGAGGGGGAGAGACAGAGACGGAATGCCTTTCGCAAATCTAATAATAAAATCCACTAATGACGATTTCAATTAAGGAATGTGTAGGATGAGATCATTGGCGTGACATCCTCCCCTCTCTCTCTCCCCTAACCGCCCCGTATTTGTATGTCTACAAATACAAGTCACAAATACACACAACACATAGTCCTCCCCTCTCTACCTTCTCACAGTTCATAATGAGGAATTCATATTTCATTAAAATTGCCGACTTCATGAATGATGACAACAGGCTACCCATGATGATGGAGATGCTCTCCATCTCATCATCATCATGAATTTCATACACACAGTATACTAACACCCTTAAGCTTCCAGGTCCCAACACAACTCAGTCAAGTCCTCCGACACTCTTCATGAAAGACATGCTACTCAGTACACGTACACACACAACCAGGAGAATTCTTTAGCAACTTCAAATCGAACCAATTTTTATTCAACAACCTACAACTTAGCACAAAGTAACAAGCCAAATACTGTATGAAATATTATTATACGGTTTTTTTTCAAAATGTTTCTCTCTCCCTCTCCAAACTGCCACTGTATCATCAACACAGAAAAAAATATAGTTACCAACTGTCGACCCTACATTTTTTTGCCAATAACATACATAGTACATAGTTGAGGTAGAGAAGAGAGGGGAAAAAAAGTTCCCTTATCCTCCAACAACTCTCCCTGTACATTACTCTCTCTGTGTGTATGATATACAACGAAAAGGAATAAATATGGTATCATATTTATACAACACATACATGTATGGGGATGACTACAAAAGTGACAAAAAATATACATCCACACACACTTACATATCGTGTGCGCATAAAATAGTGTACGGATAAGAAGGATCAACTGTATAGTTTTTTTTGTTCCGTACACTGCTCTTTTCTTCGTCGTTCGTCCTCTCTCGAACGATGAACGACCAAGACGACACAAATGGGATGGAGGAACAAAATTTCATGATATTTGTACCTTACATACCATGCAATACGAGGAACGAGAGAGATGGGAAAAAATAGTAAAGTCTGTAAAATAGATGAGTGATTCAAAATGAGTCATCATCCTTCTCACAGTGAAGTACAAAATACAAATTAGAGAACAGGAAGCATAATCACTGTCTCTGAATAGTCATGTACTCTCAAAAATGTCAATTAGCAAAAGTATAAAATTATTTTAATGTTTTCTTATGTAACATTCCATGATCCTCCTCATCCCCATGTCCAAGTTTAGAGGGAAAGACAACAAGCTCTTCTCAGTCTATCATCCTTAAAAGGAAAATTTTTGTCACTATCAGTCCACACTAATAAATTACTGTAATTTTCCCATCAAGTGTATCAACCAATAATCGTACAATAATTAGTCAAATCCTGGAAATCAAAATTTATGGTTCTCAGAACACTATATTGGATAAGCCCTTGAATCCTCCTAGATCCACATAATATCCTTAATGGATATTCTATTTAGTATCTTCCCCTCTGACAGCACAGTCAAGTGTACGTGATAAATATTAGCTTAAATTTCTTCCGCATCTCCCCCTCCCCAAACACAAAAACAAAGATAGGTGAACAAATCATTACTTCGCACAACATTCCATCGAAATTTGTGCATCAAAATAATGTTATGTATTTGCTCCTTGACAAATGGAAACTTACCTTTTTCTCTCCCCTCACTCTCAACCAAGCAGTAAGCATCAGATAGACGCACAAAAAAATGTTTCCAAGAATGACGAATAAATATTGTAATATAATAATGCTATATCATAAACGACACACACACACACAATTCAGTTACATGGAAAACTCTCCCAAAGTTTGAAAATTGTGAAATGAAAGAGAGGGAAAAAGCGCAAATAACTGAGTGTGGATATACTCTGTATGATTCCATCCTATATTGTTCATCATCCACCCATGCATTTATCATTATAATATACAAGTGGAAGAGCTTTGCATTCGAAATTCATATGGATTAATCTCGTTCACTCATAGGATCATCTATCCATCCATATAGACACAGTCTAGTCTCATGGTATTAGTATTAGTCAGGAGAGAGAGAGAGAGAGAGCAAAGAAGTAACCAAGTCGGACATATAATGTGTATATCATTTCAACATTGATCTATAAATATGAAGAGACGTAGTAAGTTGCATTGCCCTACTCTTCATCTCTGTACATTGTACATATATGAATTTGTATATAGATGTGTGTGTGTATCTTTCTCCAGAGTGAGACACACACACGGAGAGAAAGGAATGATAAAATAATAACAAGTCGTTGAATACAATACAATAACTCATTCCTATTCCTATAATCAGTAAAATGAAGCAAGTATAATATCAAGAGCTGATCTGGCTGATGGAGGGATCGCTAGAGAGAGAGAAATATAAATAGAGGAGCCACGTATTATTTACACACACAATAGGAAAGGAATACAATGGGCGTTAAATAAGCAAATAGTTTCTCTCTCTCTCTCTCTCTCTCACTCTCCATCTCTCACTCTCTTTTGCCATGGTGGTGAAACAGTGAAACATATTTTTTGGTTCCATGAGTCTCGTCGAGTAAATAGATCTCTCTCTCTCTCTTCACTTCGTGTCTGTGTATTATGTTAAGTTCTCTATACATCACATTTTATACTGGAACAGGCCGAGCAACATTTGAGGATGGGAAGAAACGAAGCGAGTGAAAATTGATAGGCATGAATTTTTCGCTTGCTAGTTGAAATAAGTGCAGCGTGTAAATAAGCAAAAGGGAAAATCTCTCTCCCTCCAGTATACCCCTCCCCCTCTTCTATACGGCTATGTTCTTCCCTCCCTCTCCTCCACACACACACACACAGTGGGTACACAAACACCGTGGTACATATAGGCAAGTGGAGTGAGAGAACGCTGTTTTGTGGAGAGTGAGTGAGTGTGTGTATGTGTACAGAATACAGCAGAGAGGATGAGGAGGAGGATCAAGAAGAAGAGAGAGAGAGAGTCGACAACGCCAACGTCCAAGTCAACGGATATCTTTTAACCATGTGGCTTTTCCGGGGATACAACCCATAGTGTAGGAGCAGAATTCCACACACACTCATCCCATGCAATGCAATGGGGTAGGGAGAGAGTAGTAGTGTGAGGTCTAGTCCTCAGTTTAGTGAAGACTAGGAGGTTATGGATGGATGGATGGGCTCGGAGAGTTCCAACAGAGAGAGAAGAGAGAGGGAGAGAGGGAAGAAGAGAAAGCTTGAACAAGCCGGGAAAGTGAGTGAGTGAGTTTTATTTGGGAGTCGTTTTCCCCCTCTCTCTGTCTTTTCCCTTTCTACGGCTCTTTACAACTTACACAATATCAATTCGCAAAATTGGCTTCTCCTCCCTCTCTCCTTCTCTTCCCTCCCTCTCCTTTTCCCTTTCTCCCCTTCCCCCTTCCATAACATATAAAAGCAAACGTTCTCCCTCTTCTCCTCTACTCCCTCAACTGAACTGTGCTGGAGAAAAAGGCCGTTCAGACAATGCCATATTGCTTGCATTCTAATAGGGCCATAACGGAGCGGTTCGGGGCTTCATAAATCTTGACAAATTGTCTTTGTGAATGGGATCCAACGCTGTTATTAAATTTTTTAATGGCCCGACTTGTAAAATGGATTGATTGAGTCCTACATCTCTAGCAGAGCCCTACTCTTCCTCTCTCTCTTCTACCAAAGAAGAAGACCCCCACTCCTCCTTTTTACTATCCTCATCCTCATCCTCATAGCAAACTTGAAGATAACATCCTCCTCCTCGTCGAGACTCACCATCAAATCATATTCCAAGATAACAAACGAGCAAATGACACGACATACTTTTATCCACACACCAAGACTAACTTTACCATCTCACACATACGCTGTCTAAGGGGACTATCGACACACACACACAACGTCCCCCTCCGTCTGGATCCTTACACACATACGTGTGTGTGTACAATATACTTATTTTTATATGCATCCAGTCTCTTCTTTCATCGCCTCCTCCCAAAGTACCAAGTTCATACTCTCCTCACCCCCAACTAATGATATACACAGCCCATACACCATGGACTCTCTCTCCCTCATTTATTTAGTCCATACTCACTACCTTCACCTTCCAGTTGATTCCCCCGCAAACAAACATTCCTTCTAATTTCCCTATTTTCTTTTCCATGAACAATTTGTCACTCCTCATCTCTCTCTCTCTCTCCTTCATATTGACACACTTGAAAGAGGATGAGAGATGAGAATGGCGTCATATCAATTTAATCCTCACTTGATTTCATTATTATCCATATATCAAAAGTATTTACACACACACACAACCACCACCATATTTTCTTGGATATTTTGACCTTGACACAGTGTAATAGTAGCCTATTCGTAGACTAAGGTAAAAAGAGCCCTTCTTCTCTTCCTCCTCTACACACGACCTCTTCCTTCTTTCAGAGTAGGAATAAAACACCGGAAGTAATGGGAGCAAGCCTGTCTTACGTCTTTTTCTTCTCATTCTCCAGCCCATATGGCACCACCACTCTCTCAACTACAGTCTTACTTAACAGCACTAGCCCCTCTCTTTTTCCTCTTCTTCCTTAATTTTCATCCCTTTCCTATATATACCGTTCGAGAAGGACATTATTTACAAAAACTCACAAAGTGTCTCCAAACTCTCAAAAGTGTGTATATACACACACACACTCTCTCCCTAACCCTCTTGTATGAAATATAATCTGACACAAGTAAGAACTATACTTGCTATTATTACTTTCGGAGACAAGAGGAAGTAAGGAAGGAGAAGTGGAAGAAGAGGAGGAGGGAATAGATTTTGAACCATGAACAATCTATTTACCCGATATCCATGGGCAGCTGACATTCATCTTGATTTAAAAGCCTGACCGACACAAGTGGACCATTTATTCAAAGTCCAACAGTTTTTCTTCTTCTCAACTCTGCCCACTACAAGGAAGGACACTCCATTTTTTTAAAAACAAACCACACACACTCCGTCTCAGCCAATACAACGACATGATGCACTCACTCAAGTGCAACAAGAACTAGTCCAAAACGCATGCAATGCAACTGCACCACAGTCACACCGTATGGGCACACTCTCATCCACACACAAAACACACTGACTCCAAGCCACACACACGTTTTATTCCGACCGACAGGAGACACGTGGCCTGTGAGACACCTGCCAAAGCCAAACACATGTTCACCCAATTGATCTTCTTCTCACCCACACCATGATATTCACCATATTTGGCACTAATTGGCACAATAAATGTGTGTGAGGATGTCCCACTGCCCAACACAGCACTCCTCTCACAATATTGTCATTCCAATCCACAAGGATCAATCAATCCAATTGGGTTACCAGTATCACACGCACACATAATCCGTCCTTTCACTTTCACATCCACATTTCACAGAGAAATACCTTCCAACCCCCTCCCTTTCACCCAAAGTGTGCTTGTGTATATAGAAGGGAGAAGAGTTAAGAAGACATATTTCAATGAAATGTACAAATGATTCTCAAAATAACATGTACTACCACTTTAGCCAAGACTCATCCAAACACATACTCACACATCTATTTAAAATTTAGCAACAACCGACACACACACACACACAGTATGGAATGCTTCCAAAAGAAGATTCATTTCACCCCTCTTCGATCTGTATTGCCAGCCCAACGACACACATACACACATCCTGTCCACAAAACAAGACGAAGAGGACACCCTCCACTACTTTAATGACGAGAGCTTGAATCTTGAGAGATTTCAATGTCATAACATCCCATTGATCACTACCACTGAGAGACCGTAGTAGAGAAAGAAAGAGACTCAATACAATTTATGTATATAGTTATCCCATCCAACCTCCGCAATAACCATATAAAAATCCACACACACATACACAAGATACACGCGGACTCATAATTTTTCCCCTGAAACTTAAAACCATTCATTTTCCCAGAGCAACAAACTGCTCCTTGAGTAGTAAAGAGAGTTGTCCTCTCGTCTTTTCTTTTTCTTCTCTCTCTATACTTTCATTTCATAACGGAGTAAAAGAAGAGAGAGGTTGTTGTGTATTCAACCTAAAGAGAAAAACACAGGAAGAAGGTGGACGTTATATATATTAAAAACAGCCACTCACTCTCTCCCTTCCCCTAATAGACACCACCTTATTCAAAAATTTTCAGAGTACCTTTTGAATTTTCAACATACACGGTATGTATCGTATCCTCTGAGCAGTTTACCATTCACAAACCATCTCGTTGTTGTTGTACATGTTTACAACATCAACTCTAACAAGAAGGACAAGAGGGGGAAAAGAGTTTTACTTCATTCCAAAACCAATATTACACACACACACACACACACACACACACACACACACACATGTACTAGTTGTCATCATACTAAACTGCGAAGAGAATACTGAACCCCGAATTCTCCTGAATTGAATTTTGAATGGATGCTCATTAAAAAAATGTGTGGAGACAGACACATTCCCTGGACTCACCTACATGTATAAAATGTCTCTCTAGGTAGCGCAACCCAATAGAGCGCATAAATTTGCGACAATGTTAAAAGGATCAACCTTCCCTCCATTCCCTCTCCTTCATATGTTTCAAATAGTCTCATCACACTCTTCCATCCCTATAAATATATACGACACAGAGGGGGAGAGAGATAGAGAGTACAAGGAACATCCTTCAATACGAAGAGGAGGAACGACCATAACGAAAAAAAGATGTATGTGCTGAGTGTCACTCAGCAACCATGTAAAATCTATATCCACACAGTTGATTCTCTATAAAAGTATGTGTGAGTACAACTACACTAGATTTTTCCTCTAACACCAACAACCACGACGACAAAAACAAACAGAGAAAAAACAGTCAGCATTCACCTCATCCATGCATGCATCCCATGCATTCTATGGCCTACACACAGTTCCACTATAACTACCGATAGTTTTCACACCCGTACAAATTGTCGAACGTCACATTTGATGCCAAAATATTTTTTCAACGCTTAATTTTTCACACCACAATTTACAAGCAATGTAAAAAGAGAGAGAGAGAGACTACACAATGATTCCATGGCAGATTCCACAACTTTACAAGCTCCTCAATAGCAAAAGATTTTAAATGAGGACGTCATTACGATGACAATCCTCTTGATCATTCCTCCCAAATATACGACTAATACAACTCCATTTAGTATCAGTTACACAAATCCATGTTTAAATGCCCAACCACAAAGAAATCCTCACTTAACATACAAGTATTATATTCCAATTTTTTTTTTCTCTCTCTCTCTCTCTCTCACTCCATTCCTACACAACCCTTCAATTGGTTTTATGTTACTTCTTCGTTTAAAATCTGTCATGTTGACACTTTATTATCACTGTCAACTATCAACAATTCTTTTTTACTCATCCCAATCTATTCCAATACACCTACACGTTTATCCCCACACTTTTCCATCTACAGCATCGTTTTATGAACAATTCAACAAAATAAATGCATGTTTACAAAGAACATTTCTTTCATTTCAAAAACTTTTTTTTTTTTTTCAAAGTCCTTCAACTTTTAACTAAAAATATCCCTTATACAGATAAAGTATTGAAGAAAAAAACACAAATTTTCGAATTAAATCCCTAATCTCCTGTAATCACCCTCCTAATGAAATTATCTTCTCTCTCTACCAAATGCATATGATGCTCATAGTTCTTCAAATAATTGGATAGACTTAAGCTGGTTCAAGTTAAGTCATGCTCTTAGAGCCCACCCAATTTGGTCACAATTTGCGAATGACTTTTTCTCCCTCCCTCCACTTCTCTTGATGTACAGTGTACACCCTTATTTCATCGGTCCCCAGAGGAAAATCAAACATTGTTGCAAAAACTCATAACTCTCGTGTGAAGCACAAACCAGTGGAGTCAAGCTCCAAGTCAACTACTCTAAACAGTCTTGACAAGAATGAGAATATAGAGTAAGGATCAACTCATGTCTCTTCTTCCCCACACACCAAACCTCCCTCCTCCTTTCCCTGGCTGGCTGGTGTGCGTGCACAACACTCACTCACACACAAAGCTGATTGTGTGTGAACAAGAGTTGAGCAAAGTGTTTCAAGACTTATAATACTGCATAATAAATGTCGTGATATATCTACTCTCCACACTCTCCCCTCTTCTTCTCTCTTGTAAAGTCCTTCTTACTTATCCCATCCGCATTTTCCCAGCTCCCTTGCACTCCACTAAGGAGTAAAGAGAGGAGGAGGAGGAGAATCTGGATACATGTCCTTCTTGTTCTTTTCCCTTCACCCCTCCCCTTGTCCTCCCCATAATTATATGGGAAAATATGGAACGTCGCAAAAGTATCCAGGAAGGAGACTGGGAAGAGGGACGACAGTTAGAGTACATGTCACTATGTACGTGGATACATAATTTGTCTACAACATTGCAAAAACGAATGTACACGGCAAACTCCATCCTCCTTTCCCTCCATCCTAATTATGGTGGGTGGTATAAAGTGCACAATCAAATGAAATTACGTTTATCAAGAAAAATGGTCAGATTAAGTCGACTCTGTGTCAACCTCTTATATCCTCATGATATGTATTATTAGGGAAAAAGGAAGACACATCCAACTCCTTCTCTATTCTCAACACTGTATAAAACAAGGAAAGAGAGAGACAGAGAGAGAATGACGGTTCCCTTGCTTATGGAATGGAAAAACGGAGAGTTGCACACGGGATGTGAATTCCCACGAGACTCGCTCGGGACAAATCGCTCTTGATTTTTTATGGCAAATCCACACTCACATCCTACCTCCACAAATCTCCGTTATAAGGATCTTCAATCTTCTAAACAAGGATTGGTGAGGAGAGAAGAAGCCAAAGCTCCCGATCCCAGATCAAATCCCAAGAGATCCTTTCTCATTTAACATTATAGTCCTACATCAGTCGACCCATACAACCGAACCCTCTCCCCCCTTCTCTCTCTCTCTCTCTCCTATCCACACAGAATATAGACACACTTTTTTTATTTCAATTTCCATCAAACAGCTTCTATATCGCAATTCGCACCAGATTTATATGCCGTCAATACATATATACTGTGTGTACAATGGAAAAGCACAACACTCATCTCTCTCTCACTCTCGTCACTGTACACACAGACAGTGTACAATACAACACAAGAGAGAGAGAGAGCCCTTCTATTTATTTGTCTAGGTTTCCTATCCTCTTCCTCCTCATACTACGACTTTACACTCATCTTGAGAAAACTCGAACAACTTGAGCAGCTTCACTTCTCCAAGAAGAAGAAGAAGCGTCTCAAAAACTTTTCCAGTCAACTTTAACTTTTCATATACCATTATATATAATATACAGACTCTGTATTACAGAGTATGGGAAGGGAGGGAGGGAAAAGAAGAGGACCCTATTAAAGTTAACTTACCTACTAGAACCCAACCAGTCTAAATCTAAATGCATGTCTCCTCTGGCTCTCTACACAATCTACACACAGTATCTTCTTCGTCTCCATTTCATATATTGTAGAAGAAGAAGAAGCAGAAGAATACTTCTTCTTTCTCCTCCTTCTCTTCTTCTTCTTGTTCAAAGCGAAAGAGCCTACAGGTTGTGTTTAAGAAACTGAAAATATTCCTCAGGAGTTTCTCCTCCTCAATCCTATACACTTTGCATATAGAACATGGCATCGGATCTCATAACTTTAACTTTGCTTCTTCTCTCCTCTCTCGCTTAAATAAACAATCACGTATTTGCCTCCAGAGTATGATGCATACAGTAGACAGTTTAGCTCGCTCGTATTATCATCAAGCGAGAAATACACACTGCGTTCCTCCGAGCTGAATTAAAATAAAGACGCCCGGAAAGAAACTCTTCGTTCTCCGTCCCTCTCTCTCTCATCCTCAATTTTCCCTTGTAAAAACGGCTTGCTTACAACACAGAGAGAGAGAAAGAGAGAGTAGTTCGGCTCCTCCAAACTACTGTGAGACAGGGACAAGACAACGTACAAGAGCAAAACATTTCTATAAATATACGCCTTTGTGAAAAATCATGAATTTTCTCGCGGGGCAATCCAAGTATAAATCTCAATGAGCCATGGAGCTTCGAGTAGTTAGTCACAGTTTACAGTGATTCCTCCACTCTCCTTCTCTCCCTCCCGACCTTATCGCTCATTCCTCCCTCCCTCTCTCCTCTAGTTTAGTTTGAGTGCAAATAAAATCAATCGTAAATCCTTCGTAACCTCTTCATCATCCCCTAACCCCTGACACACACACACTCTCACTCCCTCTCTCTCACAACACAACACAATAAACAACAACCAGCTTCAAGACACAAAACCATGTTTTACTTTACACTAGTCATTGTATGCCTCCATCTTTTTGAGACCTGAACACTGAAGAGGAGCAGGAGCAGACAAGACGAAGACGAAGAAGAAGGGAAAAAAGTCTCTTTCAATAACAAACAAATTGCCCAGAAAAATAAAACAAGTCGACATCATTCCAAGCCCCATCATAAGCAAGGGAAAGAACAAGACATGCATTTTATTTAACTACATGGCAAACATGCCAAAGATGAGCCATGAGTATTCGACCCCATGGATAATACTAGGAATACGTTTGCCCACATGCTATATATATGTACAGGATACACAACACACACACATTATATAAAGATAAACATTCCCATTTCTTTGCATAAAATCCTTTTCTTCACTCTCAATCTCATCCCCCGTTCCTCTCTCCTCTCCTCTCTCTGTAACTCAAGACTGGGCTGTAAAATGAATTGGAATTGGAACGCCAGCATGAATAAAATGAAATTTTTGTTTTTATTGACACTAATCCATCTCAACGCGTGTGAAATGTACAAGGGGAGAGAGAGACTAAGAAAACCTTAAAGTTCACACACAGCAAGGTGTACAATGTTAAAATAGGAAACTTTTTTCTTTTAAAGAAAGAAGTCCAATACTCCAGTTGCATATGTAAAGGAGAAAAGACTTGTCAAAGAAAAAATAAATCAGTCAATCCAACCCATCATTAAACTACATAGAATGTTGTTGAAACAAAAAGAAGAAAAAATGACGACGGAGCAAAAAGACCATAGAATCAAATACATTGTAAGAGTACAAAACTACGTATATTTTTATACACATGGAATATTCACCACGAGACCGAGAAACAAGACTGGGAAAAGAGGAATTAAACCACAGACTCTGTCTCTCTCTCTCTCCCCTACTTTTTCTATGCGTAATAGTGATGTAATGTGTGTACGGACTAGTATATTTATTTGCATCATGATGAGATAAAGTGTCTAATTTTAGCTCTTTGAAAAATATCCCCTTTTTCACATTCATGCATCAAATAGATAATGGTCCAATTCATTTCCTTACTTTTTCCTCTCTCTCCATTTTTTTTACTTCTTCCCCTCTTATGGTCCTACATGTTCCCCGCCAAAATGCCAAACTGTGTAATAATAGTTAATATTCCCTTTATGTACATTTATCATGAGAGACCAACTTTAACTTTACTCTCTCGAGGTAAGAAGAAGGATCCAATCCATTTTGACAGGGTAGACAGAAATTGGAAAGAGGAGGAGACTCCCATGTAACAACACACACTCACACTCAAAACTCAATTTCTAAGCATTTTCAGTGTACAAGATAATTTTTAACTCTTTCTCAAAGAAAAATACCTCACATTAGAACATTGGACTTGAATGTAGATGATCCATATGAAGAGAGAGGGATGTAAAAGCACAGACACACACACAAAGTTGTACGTGTATCTGTGTGTGTGTGTTTGGGAGGATGAACGTTAAATTCTTACATATTATTTCTTTGAATTTTTAAAAGAAAATAGCAACGTCCTACTTTCATCAATATCCATCCAAACACAGAGAGGGAGGGAGAGAGGGAAGAGAAAAAAAATGTATTTTCATAAACTCGTGTGTACACTTCCTAAGCCTCCTCCTTAGCAATCGGCAGTTCTTCTCAAATGCCTTTTTCCAGTTATTTGTCAAGTGAATCTCTTCTTCTATTCATCTTGCATGGGAGAAAGGAACGCGCGACTTTTTCACAAAGTTACTCTCTCTTGTTGATTCTTTTTTTGGCCCAACCATTCCTCTCTCTCGGCTCCTTCACAGGATGATCCTATGCTCTCACTACAAACTATTTACTACCCTCCTTCTTTTTGTACCACTTCTTTTTCCCTTATCTTCATCCTCCGACATAGCACATAGCATTGAAACCAAACAGTGATTAATCTTTTCCTCATGACATCCGCAAGAGACAACAAAAACATTCAATCTACTCAGCCATTTTAATCCAGCGACGACCCCTCTTAAATTCCTTTCTCTCTCTTCTTCTTCCCACATCCAATTAAATTCCATACATTTAAGCAAGAGACAGAGAGAGCACTAGGACTCAACTAATGAACATTACTTTCTAATTTCTCACTCATCTCCCTCTTTTTCCAAAATTAAACAAAATTTCCAAATATCATATACATCGTAGCTCTGTGTGTTGGACAACGTGTTTTACTTTGGATTACACACACAGCGGGTGTGTGTGGCAAAGCACATGGGAAACACTTGCCTTTATATGTCAAGAAACAAGATTATCCAAATCTTGAGACTCAATCTTGGAAAATCTGCACAACCGCCACACCGATTCATGACCTTCATCCACACACATACAGTCAGCTTTCCTTGAAAACTCTACAACTACTTTTACTGGAACAAATATATACTGTACTATGAAGATAGTACACAGGACTATATCGCTTACAAACTTCCCTATTATCCTTTAATACACACACTACGAGTGAGTGTAGTGTAAACGAAGCAGGAGAGAGAAAGAGTACAAATTAAAAACATCACACGTTCAATAAACTACTGACTTGATTGATACAACTGACACCCTTCTTGACTACTTTATACTACTGTTAGTAGTAGAAGTGGCGGGTGTATGTGTGTGTGAGGCACAAGCCGTGCAAAATATTCATAGAGCTTTTATTTCAATCCACACTGAATACCATCATTGCACTCCACTATATACTCTCTCTCTCTTTCCTTCCTCACTTCTCTTTCTTGTATACTATGAACCTTGTACAGACTTTTACTATAGACCCTCACCATCATGCACATCAACACACACACCGTCTCGAGACCAGCTGATTCGTGCATTCTTCCACAACTTTAATTTCTAGTATCCCAATCCTCTCCACCTGTTTCACCTACAATCCAATTCACACCATGATTCTTCCGCAACAGACGGTAATTATGTAACTGATCCTCTCCCCCTCTCACCTGCTCATTTTCATTTATTCCGTCAACATGATCATAACAATCATACTACAGATTATTATTATTATTATTGTAAACAATTAAAGACATGCACAACAACACTGGTCCTTCTTTCTACTCCAACGTTGTACCCTACAAGGTTGAACATTTTTCCAAAAAAGTAACTTGTGACTCTCTCCCTCTCTCTCTTCATGCACAGTCTACACTGCTACATTTTCTAGTTTTTGGTGCACAAGTAGACCAAACACAAAATCAAATAATAAATCCACCTAACCAACAATCAACTCAACCGAGAAATTGATGATGCAGAAAATTGCACAACACAGAAATTTTTTCCACAATAACTTTTATTTCCAATATATCAATCTAACAAAGTACAAGACAGAGTAACTTACGGGGTGGGATGGAGGAGGAGAAAAAAAACAATTTCTCTTTATGAAATGCCAGTGCAAAATTGTCTACTCATACCATACAGAATAGTATGCTATAACCTATTTCTCCTTCTCAGAGTCTAATGTGAAAACCCCACAAGCAACAACAAAACTTTCATAAATAGCTGGACAAGGAGAGAGTTGACACGAGAACCAAGGACAAGGAGAACGGAAGGGAAAGAGAGAAATATGGGGGAAGGTGAGAACGCCAATTCCTTTAGATCATTCAAGTTGGAGAAAAGGGAACCCAAGAGACGAACCCTTCAACTAATTTCTTACAGAGAAAGTCTCTCTCCCACAAAACAATCCCTACTAAAACCTTCTCTATTGTATGACACGATGCAATAGTTACAAGACAGAGAGGGTATACGAAAAAGAGAAAACAGAGAGAAAGTCCTCTGTGGACACAATTGAAATGGCAAATCAAGAACAATAGGAAATACATTACATGTATAGACACACAAAAAAATATCAAATAAATCCGACTGAATAAGAACCATCAAGTAAAGGAGGGAGGGACTTGATGATGCAGAAAATTCTACAGTCTCTCCCATATATATCAATCTAAGTAAAAGGCAGCAGGCTAATTTGGCCAACTTAAAATCACCAAACTAAACTTTACTTTCTCTTCTACTCTTCCACCCTCTCCTTCCTTTCCCTCCTGCTCACCACCACTCTGGAAAACCATGCAGTCAACTTGGTGTAAGTAGTCAAGTAAAAGTCAAGTAAGTAATCCATCTACTCCGGCGATCATTCCGTCCGGAATCACATGAAAGTTATTCTCTGACTGAATATATGTATCTCTTAGCCCCCGATCACACACACATTCAAAGAGGAGGAACGAACTGTGTCATAGGATTAACAATTCCTTTCCCCTTCCTTCCCACATACATACAACAGAGCAAAAGACCCCATAACTATCAGGACTCACTCACAAGAAATCGATTCTCAGTCAGTGTAATCATATAATGGCGTACATTTCCTATTAGACTTCCTATGGACTTCCTACTATGTATGTGTTCGTGTGTCTTCATTCCTACTGCTACTGAAAGAGACTAGCCCTGAGAGTAATCTCTCTCTCCCTCTATGTATATAGTCTAGTTGTTAGTAGTCTTAAGTCTGAGACTGAAGCTGTCGAAAGAACATCGTTGGCTAATCACCACAATTTCTCCATGCTAAGACATTCAGCCTCTTATACACAGTGTAAGCTTACACCATTGAACAAGAAACAATTTCAACAGAGAAAGAGAAATGTCAACAAAGTCAAGGAATAGTGAGTGAGAAGAGGGGACAGTGTCACACAACACAGAATTGGAGACATAAGAGAAAAGCTTTATGGCGAGGAAACAGGAGTATTACAGTCTTTGAGGACAGGGAGAGAGTACGCCGTGTGAGAATTAAGACTATCCACCTTTTACTCTTCTCCCCTCCCCCAAGAACAAGGTAACTGTAATTGTATATGTAAGTAATGATGTCCTATACATACATTTAGGTTGTAGTAGATTGTGGGAGTTTTTATAGAGTGTCCAACCTCCATGTATAGAGCGAGCGAGAATCATTCCATGTTTTAACTTAAAAAGTCATCGGATGAGAGAAGGAGGGAAGATGACGAGAGTTCTAAAATGTTGACTTACTTCACGGAAAGAGTCTCAAGTCGCTGGAAACATTTTCACATTTTCACTAGCGTTCAAAAAAGAAGGAAACAAGAGGGAAGGGGGAGGGAGGGATAGAAACTTCGTCGTCGTCCTCGTCCATTTTCGACAGACACTCATCGAATCAAGAAACAGAGGAGAAGGAGGTGGAGGAGGAGGAGGGGACTCGACACAAAATCTTTCCCATAGTATTATATTATGAAAAAAAATAGTCCAGTCTTCTCATGAAGAGTTTTAAACTCCCATCATCATTTCGTCTAGTTTCCCCTTTGTGGAGGAACGAGAGGGGACGAGAGAACCCAAAAGAGAGAGAGAGAAGAGTAGAAGAGAGGGGGCTAAATAATGTGACCGCGAACTCAAGTTTCAATTTTCCTCTACGTTGACTTACAACATAAAGTCATATGGTCACTATTTCGTTTATAAACAGAATGACTTTCCAGAGTAAATCCGAAAGCTCAGACCGACAAATCCAGAGCACAGAGAGCAACCAGCACACACACACACAAGGGGAGTTTTTACGAGCATGATCCTTTTTCTATTCCCTTCATTCAACACACAACCTCACATTATAGACAACTCATACATGTTTATACACAAAACACACACGCATGTACCAACAGCAATGAAGTGTTTATATGTAATCTACATACACACACACATAATATGAATCCAACCTTCCCCAGACTGAGACAGTCTCAAAAATATATAATGTGTAACACAAAATCAACGTGTCCTTACTCTTCAATATGTATGAAGTATTCTCATGTCTAAACTCCCTAGCAGCACACCATAAAAGTAAACCAAATTTCATATTTCTCCCTACCACTACTATCTCTATGTCTTTCTCCTTTTGTCCCCTCTCTCCCTCTCCTAAAACTAGAAGAGAGTCTAGAGTACGAGAGGAGTGGAGAGAGGTAGTCAAAAAGGCAAGTTGAGTGAATTTGAAGAGAAAGAGAGATGAGTACTCCACAAAACATCGTATACTGTATGTACGCATGGATGTAGGTAGGTCAGGAGGAGAATATTCACAGAAGGAGAGTAAAAAAAGTGACACTATAGGGGTCCTCATGAAAGACTCTTGTCTATCTTCGCTAACCTATCCAAAACCACCAAGTAGGAATCATTTGAGAGCCCCCAACTTACAAAGCTCTCTTCGATTCCTTCGTCCCTTCAAGGCACAGTTTGAAGGCGCGCAAAAACAAAAGCAGAACAGACTTGAGACCTTAGCGAAATGCCTCGCAAATCTCTGAAAAGAAAATATTTAGATTTAATTCGATTTGACACTGTAATTGGCACACTGCATGCCAAAAATGGACGGCAAATTGACACAATACTTGACGAGTCTGTCGAGTATATTGAGGCCATAATGAGTGAACGGTATTTAGTTCCCAGGTACAAAGTGCCTAAGAGTAAAGAATGGTTTGTAAATATCCTTCCAAATTATGACGAGAGGAGGTTCCTCCATGAGCTACGTGTGTCAAGAGTGGAATTCAATTACATCCTTAGGTAATAATGAGATGTACTATACATATTATATATACGATACATACTGTACATGTTACACATGGATAATATGTCGATTTAATGAGAAACTGTTTTTAATATTAGCCTCATTTGCGATGACAAAATTTTCAAAAAAGACTGCGGAGCATCACAACTTCCTGTGGACAGTCAACTTGCTGTTGCCCTCTACAAATGTGGATCTTATGAAAGCGCCACCTCATATAGTCAAGTAGCTCGAAAATTTGCAATCGGTGAAGGCACAATTCAGAAAATTATGACCAGAATAATATTAGCCATTTTAAATTTAAAAAGAAAGTTTGTATTTTGGCCCAATATTGGTGAGCGTGACACATTAGCTTTCGAGATGGCCAATAATTTGCCAGGATGCGTAGGTTATGTTGATGGAACTCAGGTACGCCTTGCAGAACGACCCGCACTTTTCCATGCGGATGATTATTTTTCGCAAAAAGACAAATATGGCCTACATTTGCAAGCCATTTGTGACCATCATTTAAAAATTCGCAACTATGTTGTTGGTTGGACCGCAAGTGTACATGATGCAAACGTTCTAAATGAATGTGGCATTGGAAAGTCACCTGACACCTATCTTCATAATGGCCAATGGTTAGCTGGAGATGGGGCATATAGATTGACAAAATATTTAATTGTACCATTCCGGAAAAATTCCATTGAAGGCACTGCGAAAGTGAGACGAAAATTTAACAAATTTTTTTCTCATTATAGAATCAAAATTGAGCACACCTAAGGTGTGCTCAAAGAGAAATTTGCAAAGCTTAAAAGAGTCAAAAATCAGAATCGACTCTAGTGAGGCACATATTTTTGCATGCCAATAGATTGAAGCTTGCGTGATATTGTACAATATTGTTCACAAAGAGAGTGATGTGAACTATTTCAAAATTTTGGAAAAAATGGAGAAAAAGAAGGCAACCGAACCTCTGCCATTAGAAATGGACCATATGGAAGGAATTGAGAAGAGGACCAGCTTAGTTAATTTTTTTGTAGAACAACATAACTAAAGTTGTCTTTATTTAAAAACAAAAGGGAAATAGACATGTATGGATGTCCACTACATAAGTGCACTTCCTAGATTGTTATTATATGTATTTTCACAATTTGACCTATTTTGACCTCTAGAGGTCACGGGTGACACTTTTCAAGGGTGCCCATGGGGAACAAAAATGTTCGTCTCGAGGAGTAGATGTGATTTGACCTCGGTCCCGATTAAATCCGATAAGTTTTAGTTTTGGTCACTTCGGTCACAAGGTCAACCCTTAGTGTTCGTGCGGACCCGTTTTCAACGATCTCGTGAACCCTTCACTTGATTTTAAAAATTCATAATAATTAATTTTCGAGTCTTTTTAGGCACACCATAGATTGTGACCTTTCAATATGAAAAATAATTTTAAGGGATAATTATGTAAGTGTACATTGACTCAAAAAATAAAAAAAAACCGCAAATATTTTCAATTTGGTGGAAGGACTCCTCCAATTCATTTTTGCATACTCCAACTTGAAAGTATATTCCTGCTGAATTCGAAACTTCTCCAGTTCGAACTTTTGCTGTCGTTCGAGCTTCTCAAGTTCCAGTTTTTGTTGTTGTTGCAATTTATCCCGTTTGTTACTCAGCTCCTCTCTCGCTTTCGCTCGTGACCATGCGAATTTTTGTTCATTGAGGGACATTTCACTTTGAGCAATTTCGCAGTTTAACCTACTTTGTTTCTTCTCCAACTTATCCGTTTGTTTTCTACAAAATATTCCTCCATTTTTACGCTTTGTCGAAAAGTAACAAGTCTAATAAACTCACTGACAGAATTTGATTTACCCTCATTGTTTTTATCAAATAATGCCTGCTTCAGTGTTGTCTGTTTTGTAACGGGCGATTCAGTGGTCCATGTGGGTGTGGTGTCAGGTGGTGGTGGTTGGACATTGTCGTCTTGCTGTTGTAATATGTCGTTGTCCTCACCAGAAATATCATGTGGACTTTTCTCACCAATGTCAGTTGACTCACTATGATACATTTTTTGTAATGCCACTTTTCCTCCGTAAATGAGATCCAACTGGTCAAAAAATGGACATCCCTTAGCCACGTATTCTGTGATAAAATGAAATATAATAATTAAAAATAAATCATTTTTTATTATTATTTGGTTTCGTCTCATATCGAATCATAACGAGAAAATAATTAACGTATACGTACGCTTCACAGTGCCCTCGTCAACACCTTGACCCGTGTTGTCCTTCCAGTTTATGACTTTCTCATGCTTTTCTTTCAATTTTCCAACCTTGTTAAGGACAGAAATATTTGTTGCATCCATCAACAGTTTGTGCGGACCATTTTGCAAGGACTCAAGTAGCTGCTGGTAGTAGTTTCGGGCATTGGGTCTCTTTAATTATGTGAACAAGAGAATAATATATAATGCATGCACACAAATGATACGGAGAAGAACAGTTCAATTAAATTATATGTATAATTACCTCGATTTGTTGGCCAGCCTTCACGGTGTCACACATATAGTTAAGTACAGCCTCGATTTCAAAATCATTCGAAGTCCTCCTATTAATCACCTTATGACTCCCAGTTTCACTACTAGACTCGGCTTTTTTTCCAACCATACTTCTTAGTAATTTTATAATTGATAGTTAAATAGTTCAGAAACGAATAGAAAGACAGGTGACAAGATGTGCGTGTGCGTCTTTTAAAGACAAATATGCAAAATAAGAAGAGAATTGTAAGAGTCGTTCTGCGAAAAGGCAAAAGTCATTCATGGAGAGGCTAGAAGGTTTGGAGGTGGTAAAAAGGTTCTCCAGTAAAAATAGCATGGGAAGGGTTGAGGCTTTCTTGCCTCTGCACTCTAATCCATTCTACAAGCCCTTGGCGATGTAGTGTCTGGAGAAACTAGAGAGGAATGAATGTTTAGGAGAGTCTACAACGTGGGGAGAGGCATTTATGAGGACCCCTTATGACTTTTTTCCCCCTTCTCCACCAAGAGTGTCGCATCTCTTTTATACTGTACAGTATGAGTGTGTGTGTGTACTCTCCTCTCCTCTCCCTAATCTTTATTTCATTCCAATATTATAAACCAATGCGCAACACTATCACATTAGACTCCTCTACTCTACTCCATGTAGGCTCACTCCTCCGTGTCAATCAAAAATTAATTTCTACTCGTAACTTTTTGACAAGAGATTATACAAACCATACTAGCAATCTTCTACTCTCCTCTATATCTTCTTTAGATCCTACATTCTAGATACTGTCAAGTACAGTCCACATCCCCATCCCCCATACACACACACAGTCCACAATCGTTGTGATTACCGTGAGAATTCAACAAGAACATTTTTCCTTAGTTTTATTTTCCTCTAATGTACAATACACACATCCACATCCTCGTACTCTTCTTCCCCAGGAGGATGATGCGAACAAGCAGAAAGAAATCATGATAATTCTCTCTGAACAGTTGATTGTCCCTAAAAGGAAGACGGACCCAACCTCTAGAATTTACCAAAAAATCTGATATGTTAGAAAAACCTTATCAGCCTTGAATTTCAAAGTACCACAGAAAGAGCACACACACGTAATGGCAAGTATGAAAACTTCTCAATAAATTAATATACAACTTTTTTTGGTTAAACGTGTAACTACACACACAAAAGTGTGTTCCTCCTTGCCGCCGTCGCATCCTAACATATTATCTGACAAATAATAAAATAAAATATTGTATATGAATATTACAAATGCACCCCCACCAACCACTATCCAACACACACGTACACAACTTCTCTCTCTCTCTCTCTCTGATTCTCCTTCTTATCGCCCACATATCACAACAATATCCTGGGCTATAACATCATGAATGAATGATTTTTCCCCCACCACCAACAAATTTATTTTGTGAATGAATCAATTCATTTTTAAATAGCCCTTCCCTAAATATCATCAAATAAGGTAAACAATTTGAGATACACACACAAATATATATATTATTCATATTTTTTCCTTTGAATACTCCACGGCACCTCATCAACACTTTTACCCAATGATGCATATTGTCCGAGGCAAGGTAAAATGTGTACACAACTAAAATAAGTTTTGCCAACTCTCTATCTCTTTCCGACCGAGACAAATTGTGCCGTGTATGAATCATTCACAAATATACGTTGTTGAAATACGCACACGTAACGTAATGTATGGGCTGTTCTTGTGTTGAACAACTTGTACACTATTTTCTCATCCTCATCATCCCAAGTATAATCATTGCGGCAGTCTCACTCTCTCTCATGTCCCACCCCCACCACCACCACCAATTCTGTGACAATAATATATGAAATGAGTTGTCTACTCTGTGGTGGATGTGCCTGTGTGTGTATGCGCAATATGACACATAAAATTCATAATAAAAAAATCCGGTGAACCGTTCTCCTCCCTGTCTCTCTCCCGGCTCCAGAGAAACAAGAACATTAGCATTTAGACAAGATATGAGGGGAAAAAGTGTAATACTTTACTTCGTGTGTGCTCCTGGTTTCACCCGGAATATGTTGTACTCGTAACATACATATAATATACATACATGTACAAGGAAAATGACAAATAGCTGGCCAGGTTTTAATTTCTTCAAAACAAATTCAATTATTTATACTCAACATGAACAAGAAGTGGAAATGAAGAAGAGTTCTTACACAGACACAAAAATTGCTCGCGGAGCAAATCTGAGAGAGAGAGAGAGGGAAAATAATCAGAGAAAGGTTAACACTAGCAGAAAAAAAATATATAAAACTTTCTGCGTTTCATGACGTCCCACTATATGCTACATCAATATATTATATGATAGAGTTTTTGGCTCCCTTCCAATCACAAAACAGAGAGGACGAAAAAGAGGAAAAAAAGTAATCCAAGCCGGAAGTTTAAAGATTGAAAAAAAGAAGGGGATGGACGAGGACACAAGAGCTCTTTTCCTTTTCCCAGTCTATGATTCTATTATCTACATTTCCTTCCTTGATCCACATTCTAGATCAGAGCTGAGGGAGAGAGAAAGAGAGAAATGAAAAAGGAACAAAAATATGCCATTCAAGACACCCTCCCTGTACACACACACACATCCAAACAGAGAAACGGTCGGCAAACCATATCTCAATATGTATGCCCTATACACTCGCACACATCGTTGAGAAAATTTTAAAAAAATTCATCATAATAGCTCGTAATATTATAAGAGAGAGAGAGTGAGAACACGGATATATGACAAAGCACAAGCATACGATGATGTGGTGACATTCAATGAAATAAAAGAAAATGAACTCATCCTCCAAAAATCCTCCAAATATCAACTTCAGAAACGAACAAGAATTCACCCTACCATGGCACAAAAAAAGAAAGATCGACATTTGTCTTTGACTCTTCCCCCCCTCCTTCCCTCTCAAATCTCGCTCTTTCCATTATATTTATAAATTCAGAATTTTTATTCTCCTAACAACTAGGACGAGGAGAGAGGGAAAAATGACGGGGAAAAAAGACAGCTTCAAAGATGAAAAAATTAGGCAAGTGAGGAGTAAACAGCGAGGAGGAAGACATAAGGGAGAAAGAGAGAAAAAAAACTTTTCCCCTTGAATAGACTTAGATTCTCAATGGCAGCTAATGGGCATGTCATACGCAAAGCGGTCCTCAACAAACTATATCAGAGAACAGAGAGCAGACACACACAAAGATTCTCTCTCTCTCTCTCTCTGTCTCCTTAATAAATAATGCACGCATATAAATCGGGCTGTTGCTTAAACATCTCTTCCACTCTCTCTTGTCTCTTTCTCTCTAGTCACACTGCAGATGAGACGGAGATGGAAAAAAAATTTACCAAGTGCACGTTTTCGGTTCTCATCTCCAGAAATGTCTACCCACCAAATCTGAAAGTTCACTTAGTTAAAATTCTCACTACTGTCTAATCTTTGACTACACAAAACATTAAATTATCATGACCATTTTCAAGTCAGAGTCCTATCAAATGCAGTGTTCAACTCCTCCACTCATCCTTTTTGGACTTGATGATTCAATCATATTACACAATTCTCTTCCTCTCCTCTTCATCTTCTTTTCTTCTTCTCTATATTTTCCCTATTTCATCTCATCCAATAATAATAACTTTAATAGTTAATTCTTAATTTCATCAACTCACACAGAACACACACACACAGAGTCCAAGACTTTGAGATCCAATCTGATCCACACTCCTCACAACTCGACTCAAAAAAAATTTCTTAGACTAAACTCCCAAAAAATTTTGCGCTCAGACTAACTTTGCTCTGGGAAACAATATCATGACTTTTTCTATATATTTATTTGTCTCTCAAAGAAACTCCGAAATAATTTCTCTCCTCTTCCTCCCCTACATTTCCCTACATACATGTATGTACAATAAAGTAATCGGAAAACTTTACAAAGAGACACATCATCTTCAATTCCATTCCACGGAGTGAGGGTGTGTGTGTGTGTAATAAGGATGAGACATAATATTAAAAATTGGCATACATTCGTGAAGATCCAAAAAGAAAATATATTACTATACTACTTTGTTGTTGTTGTTGCAAAATAAGTTAGTCCCTCCGCGCGCATTCATTCTTAACAATCGGTAAGTGGAAAGTGAAAACTTTTATATGAGAATAACAAGAAACAATCAACTGATTCTCTCTCTCTTTATTCATGATAAAGTCACAGAAAGTTCTCCATGAAGACTGTAAATTTCTGTCTCACTCTCGACTAGTCATTTTGGAACTCGCGCAACAACGTCAACTATCGATTCCATACGATTCTCTCTCTTTTGGTGTTGTGTGTGTGTATGGGGGGAGAGAGGGTAGGTGAGACTTGGAGACGATCTCTAGTCTAACATAAAGATTCTGATAATAGGGATTTAGGGAAGAAGAGAAGGAAGAAGATTCCCCTGCGTCTTGTGTAATAATTCCATTTCTCACCCTCGTAAACTTTCCCATGAGTATGTGTCTACTGCTCTCCTTCTTCATGGGTCTTCCCTTCCACGACGAATAATGATCGTCAGTCATAAAACATTTAGTAGAGTTTTTCACATAAATATCCACTTAGGTTCACTACTATCATTCCTGTTCAGTCAAAGTCTCCCTCTCCCATCCTCTCACCCGTTCGGGCAATCCATCAAGATAATATGACCCTTCTCCCTCTCTCTCCTTTCCTTTCCTTCTTTCTTTCTTTCAAAGCTGCCAATATCAATATAAGAATCATCCTCTGCATCAAGTTGCAATAAAAACAACACGCCATGTAATTGCATTCTCTCTCCCTGCATATACACAATAAACATATACATACACTATATAGGACATAGTAATATAGTTTTTCCCCTCCACACTCCACACACTTTTATGTAGTATATTCACAAAGAATGTGTGTAGGAATAAATTGAATCATCCGGCTCATTCCAATTTATTTATAAATTAACGATCTTCCTTTAATGTCAATGGGTTTAAAAACAACCATGAAGACCATCACGAAAACCAACGGGACGGACGAATGCCGTCATGTCTTAAAACTAAAAAGTTAACACTACATTAAATACAATTCAAGAGGTTTCCTCCAACCAACTCTTAAACAAGAACGGAAAATAAGATTTGCATTTCCTCCAATTTTACGACACACACACACACTACATAGTACACTACAATCATACCATATCGGGGAATATTACCAGAAAGAAGACTTATATGTATGTCTAGCTCTAGAGATAGGATACGGTACATGATGATGTGATGCTGCATTACATTGCAAAATTACCCGAGAGAGACAGAGTCAACTTACAACAGGGGAAAAGAGTTTAAAACAACCAATTGGGAGATTTACCTACTACTACAACTTAGGTGTCTTTGTGGACACTATACTGTAGACAGACACTACATACATATCGTGCTCAAGAGACGAGACGGAGGAGAAGAACCAAGAAAGAAATTGACTCTGAATGAGTCAAAAGAGGTTTCATTCCCGAGTTAGAAATAAATGGCAATCGTTTCCCCGGCTCTCCCCCTTCCTTCTTCTTCTTCAACGGGGTAATTTCGTTGTAATAGAAGCGGGATTGAATTTTCTAATTGGTTGTCAGTCAGAGTAGTCAGACAAATGCCCAGTGAGCAAAACAATTCCCCAAACAATTGTATGTCGTCTCTCTTCTTCTTCCTTTAGCCTCTCTCTTCCGCCAAGTCAGTTCCTAATCCTCCTACACTCACCCAAATTAAGAACCCTCACAAATATCATGTATATTCATACGTACTCTAACGTCTCACAACAAAAACCGGGGTCACTCAAAAAATGAAACAGTACAAGAATTACTTGGCACAATAAATTACGTATAAAATTCCAATAATAATATAGTGCTAGTATTTTAAAATTCTCCGTTTGCGATATCTCGATTTTCCCCATCCAGAAAATTTGTGCACAATCCAGCCTACAATAAATTTTATCAGTTCTCGTTCTCTCCTTAGTGGATTTAATGACCAACGTTTGATAATTAATGTTAATGTGTCCTAATGAAAGAGACATCAAAATTACTTTGAACATACTTTATGTCCACGGATTCGAAGCTCAATTGAAGGAAACTTAATTATGTAGTTAGTTCCAGGGATTGATAAAAACCATCAATTTATTCATCCACAATTATTAACTAGTTTAGGGATGATTATTACTTTTCATAATCATCACATGATTATTCATTGTACCATATTAGTTGGAGACAAATAAATAAGGAACTTATTGAGACGACTCTCCCCTTCAATAATAATATAAAATTTCACCATATTTATATCCATCCCACCATCCTACAAAAACATGAGGAAGACCCATCTTTTCCCCAACTTTTCAATGACTTGGTTCATGTTGGTCCATAACTCCACTCAGATTTTCCCCCCGACTCAACTTTCCTCAACTAACTCCCTATAATGTACACCACTAGTAGTCAAACTTTGCTAATTTAAACTGGCAATTAATTCGCAAACAAACCATTTACTCACCGGTCCGTCCATAACAGACACGCAACCCCTTTCCGCCTCCTCCACAACCAATATCCATCTATATGTATGCATAGAGTGCACAGTCCAGAGGGGCACACAGATAAAGAAAGGAGGGGATGGAGAGAAGGGAAATAAAGGAGGAGGAGGAGGAGAATGGATGGCAGAAAAATGACCTTACAAAGGGAAACTCTTTTCTCTATTCCTTCCGTTTGATTTGATCCTCTCTCTTGGGGATTTAATTCACAACCATCCAAGCGAAATCAAGTTTTACCACCAACAACAAATCCTTTACTCACATTCACATTACTCTCCCTCTCTTTCTCGGACTGATTGTACTCTGTACTCCATTTTCTAGGACTCTTTCTCTCTCTCTCTTGTGAAGACAAGATACAACTCTTGGAGTCCCCTCACCAATGAATAATAGCAACGCGACTGACTCCCTATCCTCCTTTCCTTTAAACAATAGCTAACATGAACTCTCTGGACAAACTACAAATCCAAGTCCCTGGAGCCAATCACTAATATATAGTACAAAAAAACCAATAACAACAAGAACCAACTCTTTCAATTCAGCATCATTATATACCTATAATATAGCAGTAGGAAAAGAAGAAACAGAGAAAAGTGAACCGTTGAGTAAATTCGTTTTGCTGGAAAAGGAAAAAAATCTCTATCAAAAGTAAACAAATGCCGAGTATAAAAACAAAATTCAAACTTTTTTTTTATCCATCACATTCTACACATACTAAACTATTGGGGGCTTTATTTTGATACACACCAAGAAAATACATCTAAATAGTCAAGCCCACTCGACAAAAATGGTACAGAAATAAATACACACCAGTTAGTTTCAAGTAACCACCAGAGATAGAGAGGAGCTTCAAATCAAACGCATTTAATATACACACATGAAACATATTCATACAATATTTCCCGTTCCAATTTTTTTTGGTAGAAAAAAAAAATGTTGCGCTCTCACGTCCGTTCACTAAATTTTATTCAAAAAATTGCCCTCCACAACTGTACACATAATGTTTGCAAAGGAATATTCTACTTACTGCGAACCGTGAATTTGCAGATGCAAATGATGATCCCTAGTTTTCTAAAATGAAAGTAAGAGGGATGTTTTTATGTCGAGTTGTGGGGAGGTTTAGAACGGCGCAAAGAAATACATATGTATAGTCTGTTATGTACATGTATATATATACCTTGATGATGAAACTGTCTCTCTGCCCCTACTCTCTTTAGAAACCTACCGTACATAAGTGTATGTATACGTAGGCCAGCCAAGAAGAAGAAAAAGGAGTAAGAAAAATCAAGTAGTTTTTCTAGTTGTACAGCTGCCTTCTGTTTTCCTCATGCCCTTGGCCCTACCACCATCATCTCTCTCTCCAAACCAATCAACCACAAACCGAGGACTCAAGCTAGAAGCAGGAGCAGCAGAACATGATCCTTTACTCCCTTCATGCATTTCCCCTATGGAGAACGCTTAGAAGGGAAGGAACGGGTGACCAGGTGGTTTGAAAAATCATTTCATTTGCTCCTAGCTTCACTCCTCCAGAGTCCATGGTCAGAGACAGGGAGAGTGCGAGAGAGAATAAACTTGCATTAAATATAAAAGTTCCAAAACAAGTACCAAGAATACTAAGAAGAAGAAGGAGAAAAAGGGTAACAGTCAACAACTATAACCCACAATAAATAAATACCTACTCTATATAACATATATGTACATACACGTAGTGTGTATATAAGATGGTATGGTGTGTGGGGGGGAAAAAGAAAAACAGAACAATAACAGCAGTACATCAGCAACAATGCATGCAAAATATGATCCAGAACAAGTTTTTCCCAAATCCTATTACACCAAAAACTCCTCCATGCCCCCTTAAGCCCCCTTCCACTCTAGAATAAGAATGATCAAACAAGAGAGGGAGAGGAAAAAATATGGCCCGCTCTTTCCACAACAACAATAACAACCTCCAACTGTTCTGTAACCTGTGAATTTGACAAATTCTCATGAAATATAAAGACTTTTTTTCAATCAGAATTACTCCCTTCTTTTCCTCAAATGAATACACTTTAAAAAATACACACACAATAATTTTGTAAACCAACAGCAACGGTATATTTAAAAATATAAACTATTGTCTTCTGTAGACTAATACAAAAAATTCTAAAATGACGTTCCCTCACAAAAATGTTTCAAAACAAAACTTTCGTGTAGAAAAGTCCTCCCACCCACACACACACCCAAGACACAGTTTCCATAATTCATTTAATAATTAACAGGGAATATAAAACATTTCTGATAACTTAGAGAAAAAACTCGAAACCATGTTGGCTCCCAAACTAGTGGGAAGGAGATCAAAAAATGAGGGAGTGCAAGGAAACTCTGCCACACAGATCTCCCTCAAAGTTGTGGAGCCAAAGTCACACTTGAGTAGAAATGACAACGTACGAGAGTGTGGATCGTGGATTTTCATACATTTCCCACGTGCGTACGCCAAGTAGCCTACAAATAATATATTTACGCAAAATATAACATGTAAATTTTCGAGAAATTCGAATCTTCTCGCATCTACTATTCTACCTCCCTTATTTTGTATAGGTAGTCACGGCACTGGTGAAGAAGACTTGTGACCAAAACCTCTCGCTCACTCTCTCTCTCTCTCACACAGACACAAAATAATATTACTCCATGGAATATCTATCTATCCGTATAATAAAATAGACTTGGGTCACGTATCATTAGGTGTAAAAATACGACGTCAGTTTGAAGCATACATAATGAAGTTTTTGGTCTCTCTCCCTCTCCTCTTCTCTCCGTCTCTGCAATTCAGCAGATGGTCCACGAGAAATGAACTTGGAAGCAAAGCTATCATCACGATATATACTTTTATATAGACACCATCCTCACTCCCCCTCCCCCCACGATGACTACACAAGTACACACACACACAGGAAAACGACTGCTCACAAACATATCTACCCAAAGGATATAATATATGTCACAAGATTTTGCACACTAACAAGATACTTTGTAATACTTATCCTATGTATGTATATTCACAGACATCATTACATAAGACTAGGTGACTTCAACTTGCTAGTACTTGAAAACACACACACACAACGTTTAAACTGAAAATTCACCATTGGTATTCCATGCGGCAAAGGTATAATAATTGAAGAAGCAATGATGATGAGAAATCCTCCACACCACCACCATCATCCTCCAGAACGAGTCCGACATTCAACTTCTACTTACGTTGATACATCACGTACCGACTTCCACCACCGCCACACACACACATTCACATAATAATCAACCATCTTCCCTAGATATTTCCAGAGAGGACGGACGGTGACAACATATTTTCCCTACTATATACTTTTGCTTGTACAAAGTAAATTTGCTTTATTAAAATATTAATAACTTTGATAAGCTCATAGTCTTTTACATTCAAACCGCCAACTCTGTCTCTCTCCACACAAACATATTGTAGTCAGTAGTCACCAACCAGTCCACACAGACATATAGGAGTGTAGAGTAGAAGGACGAGGAGCGGGACTAGGAACGGATTACTTTGTTTGTTACGCAAACAAATAGTTTCATTATATTTCTTCTTTATCAACTGTATATTTTCAGAGGATTCAAATTAACTAATTAGAATTTTACCAAGAAGTTCATATGATAATTACGAACACACTGCCGGTTCCGGTCTCCAAATCCAATTCATTTTACACACACAAATACAGTCACATTTCTCTAGGCCTGTATATCCGTGTATTGTGTCGTGTGTACTTGGATGGTCCAAAGAGGAATTTTGACAATTTTTGATACATCATGTTATTTAGAGACATGTGCGGAAATACCTAGTCCCTCTCTCCCTTGTTTGTTTGTTTCATTCATTCAACTATTCCAGTATAATCCTTTCCTGTCTCCTCTCTCCCTATAGCATGACCATTGGTCACAGACATACAAATGAATGAATCTACACGATATGCAGTACAAACATCTCTCCTCTCTCTCTCTCTCTCTCTCTCTCAATAACGACACATATTGTCCATTCTCCGCTCCCTCACACACACAATTTCCCTTCATAGAATCGAAATTAGTTACGAAGCAGTAACTAAGCTTAATAATTATAGAGAGGGAGAGGAGGCACACACACAAACAAAGATGATAAAATGGCATGCTGGAAAATCGTTAAGAGAGAGAATGATGGAACAAGCATAAAAAGAAAAGAGCCAAAGCGATGAGAAGAAGGTAAACGCTCGACTCGCTCCAGACGACTTTAATACTACACACATACACACTAAGCCTCCTCTCTGTCTGTCTGTTGTCTACTCTATCAGTCTTGAGTAAAGGGCAAATTGAGATGGACATGGGTGAAGACATCAGCCATTATATTTCCTTCCTACAACTCTTCAACTACATCCCAAGTAAGAGAGACGCTAAAACACTGGGACATTTCAAGTGCATGCAGATATAGTTGTAAGGTCTTCCTCCATAAACACACACACACACGTATTCTACTTACTGGCTCTCCGACAACAACATATAAGCTACCCGTTCTTCTTTCATCAATCCCCCTACAAGTATGTACGTGAATGGAAACCAGAGCCAGTGTTTCTGATGACCCGGTATCTCGAAACCAAAACTATTCTCCGATCAAAGTTTCGAGTCAGTTGCTCTTTTTCCCACATTTTACCTTTTCCCCCACCATTTTCATTTTCTACTTGTTTCTACCTCGTCGTAGTCGTGGTAGAAAAAGAAAAGATTCTTTCCGGGTCTATGATTAAACTTAAACTGGACGATTTGCTATATCCACCCATGTACATAATTGTTCTCTCTCAAATGTACTTCTCCTAAACACACACACTCTCTCCCTCCCTCCTTACCTCAACCTTTTCCCTACACACACACACATTCTACTTACAAGTTTGTCCAAATTACACCTACAGACTGACTGACAAGTATATTACTATAATACTCACTGGTTTTTATACGCCGAATCTCTCATATGTCCCATTCCATCCTATCCCACTTACTCATTAAGTACTTTGCATCCTCACAAATAAATGTACTAATCAGACATGACATTTTCTCCCCTTCACTCTCTCTCTCTCTCTCTCTCTCTTCTCCAAGCCCATATTGCCACATTCAACCAAGAGTCAATGTATATTAGCCGGGTGATTCGGGTCACTTGGCATGCATAAAATACATGTTATTTACATAAACACACTCACTTGGATCCTTGTCACCTCTCTCCCTCCCCTCTACTCTCTCATAGTCGGAATAAACATGAAAGCTAACTTATCAACTCAAGAAAAAAGTTTCAACATAATGTATGGTACATCAGTAAATAAAAGATCCTTCACTCTATTTTTTCTTCAAAAAAAATACTCCATTTAAATGTCTTTTGTCGCCTCATTTGATTTTTCTACTTTGAATATACAGTCACACAACCTCCATCAACTAGATTGCACCTACTCATAATGTATAATACATAAAAGCTTGGGAACCGAGATCAACATTGAACATCATCCTCATCTCCAGTTGAAACAGTATCCTGCCAAAATGCCAAAATCTTGGTAATAAAAATAAATTCTCCCCTCTCTCTCTCTAGCTTCATACCCACGTCTTGCTTAAATAGGCCCACCAATGAAAAATGAAAATGGAGAGAGAGAGCGAGCGAGAAAAATCATAAAGGATCAGATTAAATCAAAATATTATAATGAATTTACAATGAAACCCTTGCACTTATGCACAATATGCGCATTCACAGATAAAGAGTCCCAAGACATTTCTTCAACCCAAAATGATGTACATCCACGACATATTCTATTATTAGCATCCTTTTCATTTTGTCAAATATCTACCTAGACTAGACACACACTCTCACGTATCTTTCAGAAAATCTTGGGAGAATAATAATTAAGAAGTAGAAGAGGTAGATGAATATAATTCATCATAAAAAGAATACAAGGGAATAGAATCAAAATAAATAAACTCGCCATAAAGACCAGATGTTCTGTCTAAAAAGCAAAACCTGTTGCACGCGTTCCCTTGCACCCCCTCTTGTCTACCTATAACCACCACCTCACTAGTCCCGACCTTTCTTCTCCTCCTTGTCTCCTCTCCCAGCCTTGTCTATTACATTACACACACACACACTTTTAACCAGTGCAAATGCAACAACAAAAACATCTCTCTTCAGATGTTCTACCTACAGTCTACACCTCACAACAAACACACACACGCACAAAGACACACTCCATTTCATGATATATGTACAGACTTTACTTAAATATTTCAACCTATGCTCTCCACCTCAACGCTCACTCCTCGTCATAATAATAACCAGTGTTCAATCACTTCTTTTATAAAAAAAAATAATTCTCTACCAGTTTTCCCCATGTCTTTCTCACAATTCCATCCACATAAAGAAAAAACAATAGAACCGTGCTCACTGTACATTTGTAAAATATTATGCAGAGTAGACAACAAAGACGAGTGGGGTACACTCCAAACTACAATATTACTACCTTAAAATACAAAGGATTCATCAATTATGAGTCAAGTCTAACCTGTGAAGCAGCAAAAATAAGATCGAACGCAGTGGCATTGTCAACAGCCATGGATGAGGACGAAGAAGAAGACACAACATCCCCACCGTACATCCTCATCTCATCCGGAAGTAAACCAGGCATTTTGGTGTGATTATTATTTGTGAGGATCGTCGTGGTGGTTGTGGTGGGTCCAGGACAAGTTCCAATCCCTCCACTACTATTACCCACTAAGGTTCGGGTAGCGTTGTTGGTTCCCCCAAAATCCAAAATAAGACGAGAAGAGCCACCGGATGCGAGGAGTACCCTCCCATTATCACTGCTATTTCCACCACCACCACTAGCACTCAGCAGAATACTAGAACTTTCCGAGTATAGGTCAGAAATGGCTGAATTCATTGAAGTTGACAAAGAAGGTACAAGGAGGACTTGTTGCCGCATTTGTTTCAATCCGAAATTATTTATTTTTCATAAATAATAAATCTCAACACTAAATTAAATTCAGTCCTTTTCTATCCACTCACAATGTTTTAGAATCCTCTTCTAAATACAAATTGGCACATGAACTGATTTTCTTGCAATGTCACATCCACCCACGTTTCATTATAATAATAAGGGTTCGGGTTCAACATTGACAGACAGTAATGAAAAATTAACAGAACAAAGAATAAAATGGATATTTCAAACGAATTTTGATGTGGACGTGTGATTCCATGAGGTGACTAACAAATATTCCAACAAGATTATCCAAAAACTGTCTCTCAGTCAATACATATTGTGTACTTTTGAATATCTTTGATGTCAACCCTCACACACGCACAAACCCTCAGCTAAATGACATGGCACACTGAATTAATTCCATCCAGACAACTTCCACAGTAACACACACAAAATAAAATCCAAATATATATCACTAAAAAAAAGTTATCTTTAACTTTTGTATGTACAGAGAAACACAGTCAAATTCAAATTGGGAACCACAATTTAAAGAGAAAATACTTGTTGTTGGATCATCCCGTGTTGTTGTGTAGGCAGGATTTCCTCAGTAAAGTGTTTCGGTGGGTGAGTTTCCATCATGAACACAAGGGAAGGGAGGGAGAGGGGGAAAAAATTGAACGGAGTATCAAGTACGAAGGGACCCTGGTAATTCAGTAGTCGCTCATGTGTATTACCCACAGACAGACTTTTTGAAAAGGTCCAGGGAAGAGGGGGAAAAAGAGCTCCAAGTACCTACTCTCCCTCCTTGCTCGTAATATCATCGACAATTTCAGACACTGTGTGTAGTGTAAACCCAGAGTTGGGACTACATATTTCCTACCTACCACATACATACGTATGTACATACTCAGCCCTCCACGGTACAACAAATTCAACAGCAGCAAAACCCGGGAGAGAGGGAAAGGGAGAGAGAGGAGGTTACACACTTACGCATTATTTTAAAACGAGGGACGAAGAATTAGGGGAGCCCTCAGCCCTCCGTACTAGTAGGACCCACAAATTAAGAACCACTGAGGACGACTCTCTTACCCCAAACGTCACTTCCCTCGATCAAAATTGATCCATATCACATTTTTCTGCTCCTACAAATATATGTATAGCGGGACATGTCTGCAATATCCATACATACGTACATGAACTCTTCTCTTTTCGTCCCTTTCCAACATACACATTCAACAGTGTGGAACTAGGTAAATTGCACACAGAAAAAATACTACATCATACACACAAATTTATGGCCTCACTTGTACATCTTTGATTTCCCCGTACATTGTCTCTTACTCATTTTGGAATTTCAACTAATTTACTTACATCACAAATAAAAAGTGACTATTTTTTTCTAAATTCGTATTAATTAAATAATTCCTTTAGCTCGTCAGTTTAAAAAAATTATATTACTAATCATGTTAATCAAACCAAATGTCAAAAAATTATAAATTTAATTCAATTCAATTTTCCAATCCATTTGTGGTTTCAAAAATTGATTTCTATTCTTGTAAATTTGTTGAGTAACGTAGAACAAGAGAAGAAGAAAATCTTTCATAAATTCAATTATTTCAACTTTCGCGAATTTTTTTTAAAACCTTACAACAGACTTGGCCTCCCCATACATACAAAGTGTATAAACATAGTCGTCTGAGAGTCATCAGGCGTTGAAGACTAACCCCGCCGTCCCCCGACCAACATAATAACAGAAGATTTGGTCAGATTGAGAAAATACCTATTCCATGGAAAAAGAAGAAATGAATTCCTAGCTAAAAATAAACATCCCTATCCCATCCATGGCCGTCCCCAGTTTTATATCCTAGTTCATAGTTTGCTAGTGAAGAGAGAGAGTACAGAGGAGACGAGAGAGAGAGAGATTCATACATAAGCTACGCTTATGCCTTCATAACCTATTACTTTACGGAGGAAAATCTTTTCTGTGACTTGGCATCCATGGCCGTCTGAGCTGAGACTCTGACTCAAACACTGAAACCAACTCAACTTGGAACCACCACCAACCAACTTTTTCTTTGGAAGAAAAAAAAGTCATAAGCGACGGATACGCTCTCCCACAACCATGCAATACTTCTCTCTCTCTCTCTCTCTACTATAGTATGGATTACATAGACCTATACACACACATAGGAAGAAACATAGTAGTAGTACAGACTACGACTAGTTTTGCTCTCCTTAGGGGTAGCTTGCTGAAAAGAAAATAGAAAGTTCTCTCTCTCCTTCACCGACTTGACTGACATCAAAGAGCAAAATAAAATAAATGGACCCACCTACACACATATCTCAACTTATTCTACAATCTCTCCTCCCCGTACCAAGTCACAACACTCATAAGTATCGACTGGGACGACGGAACAGTTTTTCTGAAAGGTGTTTTGTAAGAAGGAAACATTCACTACAAAAAGTAACCCTGGTCCTCTCCGGAGAAAAAGAGGAAGAAACTCTCTTGTACACCTATACACATCACACATGGATGGGGGAATACAGACCAAAAGGAACAGACATATTTTCCAATAGAAAACCAGAGAGCGAGTCAAATGTCCAGTAAACTTACTCCTACTACATACTACTTATATCCATAACCAATCACATCAAAGTTTGAATTTGTCCACCCATTCAAATCCATTCTTATCTTTATTATTTCCCTCTGCACCATCACCACCAAACTGTAGCTAAAGGTGCGTGTTGTGTGTATGTATTGTACATATATCAAGTGAGACTTTCCTCCAGGAGACGTCATTTACATTTTACTATGAGTGAATGTGAGTGCAGTGTCACTGTGTATATCAAAATAACTTTGGGTTACTCTAAAATACTTTACACACCATCAAGGTGGGTGATGTCCGTTGATGCATTAAGGATGCAAAAAGATTAAGTTGGACATAAATTGGCAAATGTATTATCATATCGCAGGTACACATTGTATCTACCTATTTCATCGGGAGGGAAAATCACCATAGTAGAGAGATACGGGAGGGAGAGGAGTCGGGGAGAAGGAAAACTAGGATGATCAATCATATTTGTAAATACTATGCTATGCATACACAATATGGATATTGATATGATTCCAAGATATAAAAAATGACGTATACCTACACACACAATATAGGATCATCATCCTATTTTCTCGCAATTGAATTTAGGGTGAAATGCATCGTTCATTCAAAACATATTATGATGGCACACACACACATGGACTCCTCGCTCTACTTTATGATGTTCCTCCTCATACCCTACACACACAGAAGAGGAGGATATATATGGATATTATAATATTATGAAAATACTTCTCCCAACTCTTCCACAGCCACTTACCCTCCATGTAAATGTAAATGTGAATGATAATAAAGATGATGGCATGACTCGCACCATGTTCAACTTAGTTAAACTACAAGACAAGTCGACCCCCTAATAGAAATCGACAATAGAATGGATAGAGGAAGGATGAAATTTAAGTTAGTCTCTCGAAATATGAGAGAGAGGGAGAGAGCTAAAACGAGTAGTTCACGTTAATGTACATAAACACACATCCAATACATATCCAAGTGTACATACAAACTCACATAAAGACACAAAGCTATGGAGCTCAACAGGCAAAAAAGCGAAAAACAAAAAAGTCCTATGCACTCTGTCTGCTTTACGCTAAAATACTCCCATATGAGCCTTCATCCTCCTCTCGCCTATAAGAAAGAAAGAAAGAAAGAACAGTCCGATGATGAGGGAGGGTAATTTTTCACAGGCAGCAGCCTTCTTCTCTATCCTTCTCAGATCCATTTTCTGTTTTATTCTAGAACTGCAGTACACACAAGTACAAATCCTTACGTACCACTCTTTACTCCCTCCATCCTCACAACTATAACTGTAATGGTTTAATATATACCCCCTCCCTCCTACTATACACAACTCTCTCGTGGAGATCCCAAAACCTCTAGATATTTAACTCCAAGCACCAGTCATCCAAATCCAACATAGTGAACGCAAAAGATCCAAGGGTCCCCCACATCAACTCCATGATGAATATAACAAGTATCAAACTCCTTCTCTCTTTCTCTCCTCACTCACACACAGAATCAGAAATGAGTCTAGCAACTCTCAACCCATCATACCATTTTTCCATGTTGTACATATCCCATAATATTTTTTTCGTCTCTCATATTTAACCAAACCATGCGTACTTATTAACCGTATACACACTAACATGTATACTGTACGTACAACAGGGACTAGTTACCTTCCACAAAAGTGCACTCAAAGTACTTACCCCATATATCCATACACTGTACATACAGAAACTACGAAAAACGTCCATACAATTCCTGCCAAAATGAATGGGGGAGTGTAAGCAAACGTAATGCATCATTTTAAAAATACTTTCTTCTTCCCTTCGTAAGTGAGCATTTCAGCTTTTCAGGGGTCCTCCCCTACATACCCCTCAGTGGGTTGAGTGTGTGTGCGTAGGTTTAGCCGAGCCACTGTGCTTGTGTGTATGTAAGGTTACCTTTGTTATATTAAGTACACTAGGGTAAGGTATATGTACAGACTGTGTAATGTCATCATCATCTTCATCACTATCCTTGGTTCCTTTTTCCTTTGTTCCGCCGGGGGAACGCTTACAAAGAGTATAAATACACATGGAATAATAATAAAAGGAAGCGACTTGAGTCAGTCAGTACAATGACCGACCAGCTCCCAACTTTACTCTCTCTCTCTCACTCTCTGTCTGTATTCCATTCAAGTAGCAGAATTTCAAGGAAGATGCCATGCTAAACACTCATCATACCTCATGCCTCATCACTACATTACATATACCCAGTCCATGGACAGACAGAGAGGGAGAGAGAGCACAGGTACTCTTGGGAACTTCCTAAAATAATGAAAATCAACAAGGGACAGAGAGAGAGAGAGTGAGAGGAGTTGTAACGGAGATTTTTAAAATCCATCCATCCAACTGGTTAACACAAGCACGAGAAACTGCACCAACTTTCTGCCTCAACTTAATCTACTCTTCCCTTACGCTCACTACTACCACTACCACCACCACACTAAGCACTCACTGGCCGGGTAGAAAAGTAGAAGGACAAGGGGGAGAAGATGCAACAGCCGGTACGCGCTTGGCTTGGACATACTTCTTATGACATGTCTAAATCCTATTCGAATTCTACTCTCTCTATCCCTCACTCTCTACTCTCCTACTCTATCGTCTCAAAACGCCCTAAAAACTTGAAAAGCCCATGAAAATGCAGACTTAGCTTAAGAACAGACTACTAACAACAGAATAGTAATATTATTATGCATCACACACTCTCTATCCCCCAGCCCAGCTACACACACACTCACACATATCCCCCATATATATATACGGGTATAGATAGGAGAGTCCCTTAGTTCAAAAACATGCCTTAGCCTTACGATCAATCAATCCTTCCTTTCTCAGGTTACTTAACTTAGGCTCAGCCATTAAATAAAACTCATGATTTTACTCTGTAAAAAAACATACTCTCATTTTTCAACGATTCCTTCCTTCCAAAATGAGAAGGGAGGACTCCCCCTTTAAGAACAAGAACAAATCTCATTCTACCAACATATCTTATAAAATTATTATAATCGTGAGAGTACACTTTATTCCTAAATTTAAATTTAACTTTTACTTATGGTATGTGTGTGTGGGACTCAAAATTTACTGGATCACTGAGCCTACCCTGGAGACAATAATTATTTCCCCCCTTTCTTTCATAAGCATAATATTAGAATGTCAAAAAAAATAATTCTACTACCGAATAATTGCCCACCATTCTCATCTTATCAATCCCATTACTTATCTTTAAAAATCAACGAGAAAATCAGTAGCTAAAATCTAACACTTGATCAGATCAAATAGCTAGCAGCAGCAGGTTTTCTTTCTCTCTCAACTAGTCCTTAAAGACTTCACAGGGATGGAAAATTACGATTGGCAATGGTCATAAAATATCCAGTCCTACACAACACACGTTCCTAGACAACATCATCATGATGACGAGGAGGAGAAGGAGGAGGAAAAAAAGTTAAATATTCAGAGGACATTCTATATTATTATTAGTTAACCCTTAATCTCTTGAGAGAGCCTTATCCAGGAAGATTCTTGTTTAATTTCTGCTACCGGTTTTCCCAAATTTTTTTCTCCATCACTCACACACACACTCTCTCTCTATTTCTTTACTCACCCCACACACACTTTCAAACAACCCCGGAAAAGTACATTGTAATACATAGGGGTGGGCATTCAGAATATCCATTCTCAGTTTGAATTCTACACAACAACCACTCTCAATCACGATTCAACATTATGTGGCGATACACACACACTGTGAGAGGTTAAATCAAAAATTGTAAGTACTACCCAAAAGGTGTACATTCTGGTGTGTTTGTGTGTGGGTATTTCAGTTAGAGAGAGATATTTATACTGAGAATATATAACTTCTGTAGAGGGAACTAGAATTACATGTAGGGAGAGATATACACACTTTCCCCTAACAGCCTGCCTTCATCCATTGTTAAAATACATAAAGCTGAAGCAGCACGGAAGAATTCTCTGAAGAAGAACAACAACAAGATAAAATAATGCGGCACGGCATATGCGGGGCTACTGGTATATGTGTGTGTTTGTACTGTGTGTGTGTGTATACCTGCATACACAAGTGAGTTAAGCAAGTCGCGTGGCTTGTCGAATGGACGGCAAAACACCTGCCACACGACAGAGAGAAAAAAATGTTTTTATAACTGAAACTCTTCCCTCTCTCTCTCTCTCGAGAAGAGTGGCTGTGTGGCTACCTCAAGTTTCAACAACCACCACCTTCGTTCCCCCCTCCTCCTCCCCCCACTCTGCCGTCCTTTATATCCAAATAAAATATAATTTCGTGAGATACGCTTTATTTAACATACCCTTAAAAATTTCCTACAACAAAATAATTATGACTATGAAAACGGATTTATTCTTTGACTTTTTTTCTCTCAAAATGAAGGAGTGTGTGGGGGGGGGGACCTCCTCATCTAGTGAGGAACATATCATTATTCTTCATCAAAATATCCATTCACTCCCCACTCTACATCGGCTCTTCATGATCAGATAAAATCAAAGTTTATAATGGCAACAACACAACAATGACAAATATGACAGTGTATAAAATATATACTTTTTTTCAAAGATAACGCCTTACTATGAACATGCAAAAATGAAATGATTGTGTGTATGCCCGTCATGTGTTGAGATGAGATTAAAAAAATAGTTTGTTGCATGACCACATGAAACACAAGTAACGACAAGATTAACAACAAATTGTTAACCAACGACCAGTAAAATTATTAGTATAATCTTGGATTCAATTCCACTTGATGCTTTGCAACTTACAACTAAAAGTGGAGAACGATTTATCGTTGTTACCATTTCATTCATTTTATGAAGACATGATCAACTTTTGAAAAAAAATTATTCTCAAAAAGTTTAAGTTGAATGTATTCAATTTGTAATCTTGATGGTGATGAGCTGTTTGCCACCCATGCTGACATATTTCTATTCTTGTATTAAGGAAAAAGTTAAAGAGTTAACGGAGCCGAGTTGAAATGCTTCTACTCCATTAAACTAATATAGCTCTGCTAATATCCCGATTCATTGGAAACCCTCAAATGAGCAGTGTCTACACAATAAACAGTCTCTGTGACGGATGTAATGTCACGTCTATGTTGAGGGTTAAAATCTAGTAGTACGTATAGGTATGGACGATGGGGTTTACTGGATACAATCTGTGTGTATGCGTGTGCTCACCGTATGTTCCAAACACTCGGGTTACTCAGACATGAGCATTCTCAATCCCTAAGTCGGCTACAAACACTTATCGACAGATTGATTACATGTGAGAGAACACACTGAGTGTACATACACACACACGCTCTCTCTCTCACTCACAACGGATGGGTTCAAATATTGTTTACAACCATTCAAACCAAGCACCACTACCACCATCACTCTGTTGGCCCAATACCGTTAGTTTCTTTACAAGAATTACATTAATTGCCTGAATGAACAGACAAAATACAAAAAAATCCTCTGTTGATTCCACACACACATGGTTAAAGCAGCAGCAGCTATAATGTGGATGTGAACCACCTTTAATATTTTCCAGTTTACCTTAAAATGAATGAAAACATTTTTCTCTAAAGGAACTAGCTGGTGGTTTGATTAAGTCAGCCAGTCTCCCCTCCACTAATTTCTTCTAAAATATTAAGTGGCCATTGTAAACAATTCCTTCCTGGAAACTCATCTTTCTTCTTCTTCTTTTTGTGTAAGACAAGACTGGATATCAGACCTCCCTACACATCTGCAGACTAAAATTTACCGTAAATCCTCTGGCTGTGTTGACCAACTAGGAGAGTAGATGTAATTTTGTATTAATAACATTATCCCTATTTCTTTTTCATAGAATTCCATAGTATGTACCAGGTATACAATCAACTTTAACTTCAATTAAAGTAGATTGAAAACAAGGGTACACAGACAATTTCTAGTACCATTGCAAAAAGAAGGATATTTGCGTGTAAATTAGGAAGAATAAGAACCATGTTCTGAAAAAATCTGCCACAGGTACCATGAGCAAAAATTGAATTTTTTGTGGGACAAAAAATATATCTAAATATAATATTATGTATGAAGACGGCTGCTGGAGAGGGACAAGACTCGGAAGATTCGGAGTAGATTTCAATGAAAGTCGCTAACAGCGCATTATTATTTGATTTGAATATCGAACATATTTTGATGGCATCAAAACAGGGAAGACTATGGGGGGAGCACAAGGAAAGGACAGGGCGTCATATTGAAAGAGTGTCATCCTGATGAAAGAATTTCATATATATGTGTATATATATAACATAAGAAATTCACCACACGTTCCAACAACACTCTCGCAATCTCTGACAAAGTGAGAGTCGAACAAACCAGCAATGGAATGAAACCCAAATCATAGTCACACACACAAATACACACACACCACCACCACCACCTCCAAAGACAGTTATAGTATATGGAAGCGATAAGTTGTAAGGAGAGGGCTGCTTTGCTTACAACCAAATCGAACAACATCCGAGAAGATCTCACTTAGATTCCGTCCTCCGTTTGTTTTGAGATGGCATTTCACGAACGAAAGGATTCACACTGATATTATTGCACATGCTTTTCTCTCTCTCTCTTTCTCTCTCCTCTTCCTTTTCTCTACCTTCCACACGTTTCCCATCTAAAAGTAAAAGTGGCGTCTCTTTCAAGATTTGACTCTTCTTGTCTCCAATTGCCAAGGAACAGTTTTTTGGCATTGATTTTCAATAAATTTAACGACGTCCTCACACCATATCACCAAATTCTTGCGTAAGAGAGAAATAGACAGAAGAAAAACCAGAGGTACACATATATAATTTTATAATATAAATGTCGGTCGTCCCTGCTTGTAACTTACTCACAGACAAAATGACTTTCAAAAACCAGAAAACCAGAAAATTAAACTTATAATTAATCCAATGTTGTAAATTGAAATCTATAAATATCAACTTAGTGTGTGCGTATGTGAGTGAGAGAGAGAGAGAGTAGACTATTTATATACAACCACTCTCAGTCATAGGTGTGTAACTAGGATATATCTGTAGGGGAGTGTGTATGTGTACACTTTTTTAAAAAAAATTAGACAGTCACACTCTGTTCTGCTCAATAGAACAATCGCATAATGTTACAAAATCCCTCGTCCCATGACACCTCTGTAAAAAAGGAGAGTGACGATAGAACATTATCGAGTTTATTATTAGGTCGTCAGTGCATCGGGCATTAGAAAACTTGCGTGTAGGCTGTCACTCAAACTATGGTAATACACTTACGAGGGGAAAAAATTCTCGTTGAGTTGTGTGGAAACAATTAGTCCTCAGTTCAAATATAATTATATAATGTATTCAAACACAAAACACATCTTCAAAAGTATGCGAAACCGCTTGTCAAGGAATGACAACTACACGATGAAAGAACATACGTAGAATGAGACAAAAGATGAAAATTTGCACAATCTGATATCTCTTTTGATACTTCCATGTATTCGTACAAATACAACTATAATATAGATGAATTTGTCAATTATGATGTCTCAATCGATTATACATTATGCGAACGTAAGGTGATGAGAGATTTGAAACTACTCGGAATGCTTTTCTGCCATTACTAAGAAGTAATCAAATTTGAAATACTTACCCAGTTCTGTTGCCCCTCACCGTCGAGATTAGGTTCCAACCCCTGGAATAAATAAATCAAAATTATATTAATATTAAATTCCTTAATAAAAAATGTAAATGATATAAACGACTATTATGTACTACTGAGGGACGCAAAAATAGGTGGTAATAAAAGTAGGCATAGTAAAGTTGAAAAATCCAAGTTGATGTTTCAACAACATCAAACGACGAATATTACCCATCTCCAAAATGCCCTCTCCAATTTTTCCCGCATCAGTATAATTACTTTCAGTGGTATTTAATTTACAATGAAAGTGAAATGAGGATGAGATAACATGGGAACATGTCATCATCAGTCTTGTCATAATTATTTCAGCTCCATGAAATATTTCGCTGCACTGAGAGTGAAGTGCATGCACTATCGTCTCATCTATTTATTAAGTGACAAAGAAGTTTCATGAAGCCCAGTGTCACTATTTTCCGGGAGGGAATGAGACAATGTGACAAGGAAAGGAGCAGAACAAGTTTAGAGTCGAACTAAGCCACTACTTGTCACTTGTTTCTTTCATTTAGTCATTCTTCTTTAGCATTGCAAATTTTGAAGAGGTTTATCATTGGTCGTTTGCTTTACACCACATCTTTTTCTTGAAAAGTTACAAATGTCAACTAATGATCATGCAAAAGATGGACATTTCATAGTACACACACACAATGTGTGACACATGCATATAGTTAAATGCCGGGTAAATTCCTGAGACAGATAGTAAACGATACAAGTCCTAATATCATAACCATCTTATGTACAATGAAAAATCCAAAAATCAAATATAGTATATATCAGTATAAAACTAAGCAGACTATGAAAATTATCAGAAAGTAAGACTCTGTAGATATGACAATCTTTCCCGAAATCCCACATCTTGTACACAACTATCTATTTGGCATGCACAAAGAATACCATCTAAAGAAGTCAAATTTGCAAAAAATTTGCTTACCTCTTTTTTCCGTTTCGTTCCTGGTACTTGTGAAGGTCCAACTAACCTTCTGGATCCACCGAAAGGGAAAAAAGGTGAGTCAGGACTTGTAAAGGCCTCGTCCATATTAGTAGGGTAATTGGTAGGGTAATTAACCATTCCATTGTTGTCCACTGGGTATTGAGACTGATACGGCGACTTATCCACTATATTCAATAAATTCAAAACTCAATAAATCACATTCAAACTAACCTGACGAATATACAATATACTATATTTTTACGAAAAGGTCTATCTTTAGACTTTCAACTTTAAAACACAAACCAAGAAAATGTTCAACTAATTAAGACACTAACCAAAAAATATGGTACAAGATTTCGTTAAAGAATTCATAAAAGATTTTGAAAATTCGGAATAAAATGTTTAAATTTCATAGATACTTGATCTCAATATTGTTTGAAAAGTGACGATATTCCACAACTATTTTACAATACGAGAATACAAAATTCAACTATGTGAATTGGCATGTTTGTATCTCAATTTGAAATCTCTCAAACATTTTGTAATTATATATTGTCACTGATTTTGAAGAGTCCTGCACAGCGATCTTATTATACTCTCAAAAACAGACTAAAACATTCTCTACTAATTTCGGAAGTTTCCAAATTGATTGCACATTATCCAAAAATTGAATTTTCTCATCATCACCAGAAACATCATTAACACACACTGTATCCTTTCAAAAATGAATCAAGAATGATTTGACGGTTTTGTTCAGTAGCACTTGAACAAGTCAGACGAAAGCACAGTCACAGGTCACAGTGAACCAGATCGCTGATTTCGGTTGTGTTTGAGAGGAGGAAAAACACATTTTGTATTTTATCACATTATATTGTAGATTATTGTAGAGATTATATTTTTTATAGATAAGAGAGCTGATGATTTGAGCACGAGTCAAAACAAAAAACCGATCGTTTGAAATATTACTTCTTCTTTGTCCTGTTCTTGTGTTTTTTTCTTTTTGGAGGTAAACAGCACATTGTAGAATACGAAAATTTTAAGTAGATTTTTGTAATCACACAAATGAAATAATGAATAATATCAAACAGAACACAATGACAGTCTAAGATCGCTGTGAGGACGTACAGAGTCGTAATATATATATATATAAACGATAACAGCGGAATGGTATGTATAAATTCAATTTAATTTTTGAAAAACTTACCAGGTTGTTTATTTGCTATTTTATTAAAACAGTTTTGGAAAACCTCATACAGGTGCATGGGCTCATTGTCGTCACTTGAGGCCATTTTCACTGACCTGGAGGGTCCCAGTATTCCTCCTTAAAAGACTCTTAGAAGAAAGAAAACCAGACAACTCAAAAATTTTGTATTTTGGGCTGACGGGTTACCTCGAACTGGTCTCCGTTTTGTTCAAGCTTCAGCAAAATGTATTGTGCACGTATCTCTCGTCCCATTCGCCAGGAGTCACACTGGGCGATGAAATTTTACATGAGGTAGATTTAGGTAGAAAGGCGACTTGCCCACATGTTCATAGCCCAAACTACGCTCGTGTCGTCTATGTCGAGAAGGGTGAACTACGTCGACCCTCAATGTTGTCAGACGAGACCTCACTATATCCACCTATCTCAAGCTTTGAACAACTGGCCTTT